>OY992879.1:141972415-142047415 GCA_963921405.1 Cepaea hortensis | reverse complement strand
TACATTGTGTATAGCTCTGTATGTGAAAATAAAAGGTTGTGATGATACTATGTATACCACATCATTTCACATCAGCCATTTCGTATAATGACATTATGCGATTTTATTCTTGAAAAATATACTGAAATACTGTAAAAATGTACTGAAATACTGTGAAATAAACAGGTCTATATTATAATTACGTCTTGGTTATTGAATTTTTTTTTCCAGTGTTTACGGTGTATATAGTTGTCATGTGATGAGAGATGAAGGGCAAAAATCTTGGTCAATTAAGAAAATTTGTTAGCCAAAAGGGAAAAATGTTGGCTACATTTCAACCAGACTTATAAAAAAACTCACCCAAGCTTATGAAAAGTAGGAAAATTTGTTAACCAAATGTGAAAAGGTTAGCCAAATTTCAAACCAAACTTATAAAAAATCTTAGTGAAGCATATGAAAAGTAGGAAAATTTGTCAACCAGACGTGAAAAGTTTGGCCAACTGTCACCCAAGCTTATGAAAAGTGGGAAATTTTGTTGTCCAGCGGTGACAATTTTGACCACATTTCACCCACACTTATGAAAAGTAGGAAACTTTGTTAACCAAAGGACAAAAAATCTTGGCCAAGTAATAAAATTTGTTAGCCAAAGGGGAAAATTTTGGCTACATTTCAACCAGACTTATAAAAAGCGCACCCAAGCTTATGAAAAGTAGGAAAACTTGTTAACCAAATGGCAAAAAGCTTGGTCAAGTAAGAAAATTTGTTAACCAATTGTG
This sequence comes from Cepaea hortensis, assembly GCA_963921405.1. Classification (NCBI taxonomy): domain Eukaryota; kingdom Metazoa; phylum Mollusca; class Gastropoda; order Stylommatophora; family Helicidae; genus Cepaea; species Cepaea hortensis. Next base: position 142,046,660 of record OY992879.1, on the reverse strand, counting down.
AAAAGGTTAGCCGAATTTCAAACCAAACTTATAAAAAATTCCAGTCAAACATATGAAAAGTAGGAAAATTTGTTAACCAAACGTGAAAAGTTTGGCCAACTTTCACCCAAACTTATGAAAAGTGTGAAATTTTGTTGTCCAGATGTGAAAAGTTTGTCCAAATTTCACCCAAACTTATAAAAATCTCAGTCAAACATATGAAAAGTAGGAAAATGTGTTAACCAAACGTGAAAAGTTTGGCCAACTTTCACCCAAACTTATGAAAAGTGGGACATTTTGTTGTCCAGCTGTGAAAAGTTTGACCAAATTTCACCCAAACGTATGAAAAATAGGAAACTTTGTTAACCAAAAGGTGAAAAGTTTGGTCAACGTTCAACCACAAGCATCAACAAGTAGGAACATTTGGTAACGAAAGTGAAAAGGTTAGCCAAATTTCAAACAAACTCATAAAAAGTAGGAAACTTTGTTAGCCAAATGGCAAAAATCTTGGCCAAGTAATAAAATTTGTTAGCCAGAGGTTGAAAATTTTGGCTACATTTCAACCAGACTTATGAAAAGCTCACCCAAGCTTATGAAAACTATGAAAATTTGTTAACCAAATGCGTAAAGGTTAGCCGAATTTCAAACCACACTTATAAAAATCTCAGTCAAACATATGAAAAGTAGGAAAATTTGTTAACCGAACATGAAAAGTTTGGCCAACTGTCAACCAAACTTATGAAAAGTGGGAAATTTTATTGTCCAGATGTGAAAAGTTTGACCACATTTCACCCGAACTTATTAAAAGTAGGAAACTGTGTTAACCAAATGGTAAAAATCTTGGCCAAGTAAGAAAATGTGTTAACCAAAGATGAAAATTTTTGGACAAGTTTGAACAAATTTAAAACAAAACTCATAAAAACGTAGGAAACTTTCTTAACCAAATGTGAAAAGTTTGACCAAAGTTTATTGAAACGTATAAGATATTCGCCTGTCCCCAATGCAAACAACAGCGGTATTTCAGAAAATTAAACGTATCTTATGTAATAAGTCACTATAATTGAAGGAAAAAAATAAAATTTCAACAACAAAATTGTACAAAAAATTAATAATTAAATTTCTACATGAAACATTCAAGTTGGAAACATAAAGAGAAATTAAATGTTAATTTTTTTTACAATTTTATTGTTGAAATTTTATTATTTTCCTTCAATTATAGTGACTTATTACATAAAATACGTTTAATTTTCTGCCATTTGGTTAACAAAGTTTCCTACTTTTTATGAGTTTGTTTGAAATTTGGCTAACCTTTTCACTTTCGTTACCAAATGTTCCTACTTGTTGATGCTTGTGGTTGAACTTTGACCAAACTTTTTACCTTTTGGTTAACAAAGTTTCCTATTTTTCATAAGTTTGGATGAAATTTGGTCAAACTTTTCTTAGCTGGATAACAAAATGTCCCACTTTTCATAAGTTTGGGTGAAAGTTGGCCAAACTTTTCACGTTTGGTTAACAAATTTTCCTACTTTTCATATGTTTGACTGAGATTTTTATAAGTTTGGTTTGAAATTTGGTTAAACTTTTCACATTTGGTTAACACATTTTCTTACTTGGCCAAGATTTTTGCCCTTTGGTTCACAAAGTTTCCTAATTTTCATAAGTTTAGGTGAAATTTGTTCAAACATTTCACATCTGGACAACAAAATTTCACACTTTTCATAAGTTTGGGTGAAAGTTGGCCAAACTTTTCACGTTTGGTTAACAAATTTTCCTACTTTTCATATGTTTGACTGGAATTTTTTTATAAGTTTGGTTTGAAATTTGGCTAACCTTTTCACATTTGGTTAACAAATGTTCTTACTTGACCAAGCTTTTTGCCATTTGGTTAACAAGTTTTCCTACTTTTCATAAGCTTGGGTGCGCTTTTTATAAGTCTGGTTGAAATGTAGCCAAAATTTTCCCCTTTGGCTAACAAATTTTATTACTTGGCCAAGATTTTTTGTCCTTTGGTTAACAAAGTTTCCTACTTTTCATAAGTGTGGGTGAAATGTGGTCAAAATTGTCACCGCTGGACAACAAAATTTCCCACTTTTCATAAGCTTGGGTGACAGTTGGCCAAACTTTTCACGTCTGGTTGACAAATTTTCCTACTTTTCGTATGCTTCACTAAGATTTTTTATAAGTTTGGTTTGAAATTTGGCTAACCTTTTCACATTTGGTTAACAAATTTTCCTACTTTTCATAAGCTTGGGTGAGTTTTTTTATAAGTCTGGTTGAAATGTAGCCAACATTTTTCCCTTTTGGCTAACAAATTTTCTTACTTGACCAAGATGTTTGCCCTTCATTCTCTCATCGCATGACAACTATATACACCGTAAACACTAAAAAAAAAAAAAAATTCAATAACCAAGACGTAATTATAATGTAGACCTGTTTATTTTACAGTATTTCAGTACATTTTTACAGTATTTCAGTATTTTTTTCAAGAATAAAATCGCATAATGTCAATATACGAAATGGCTGATGTGAAATGAGGTGGTATACATAGTATCATCACAACCTTTTATTTTCACATACAGAGCTATACACAATGTATGTTGTATCTGGATTTCTTCACACCCTTGTCTGGGTAGGTTGGTTTTTTCAGCTGGTAGCCTGGCATGTACATGTCACTTAGCCTGTAGTCATAAAACTGGTCTCCTGATTGGTGGGCTGATATCTGAGTCTTGTAGATAACCGAGGCATCAATCATCTGAGTGTCGGGCACATCATGTCTTCGGACAGTCTGTCGTTTCGACGTAGCGCCCCGTATTTTACCGTTATTCTAGGTCTGATCTCTTCCGAACTCGAAAATGTAACGTCAGCACTGAAGTCCCTGTAGTGAATGCGACCTTTGTACCCGTATCAGTGGTTAGAAGTATTTCCACCGTGTCGAAGGAGTAACGACTCAGCGGTATGTAATGAGGATTGTCGTAGGCGCGAAACACTGAGGTCGAGTGCTGGTTCATGATAGGAACCGTTCTTAGTAGTGGGACCAGGACGTCTCCGACTGGTCTCGCCGCAATGAGATCGCAGTATACGTAGACATTTTGTAGGTCGGAATTCAGGTCTATCGCCCCTTCACCTTCAATTGTATCTAGTATCTCTTGCAACTTCTCACTAAATGTAATAGTGGCCCCGGGTTCGAGTATTTTCACGATGACTTTCTTTGATGCATTGTCGAAGTGGAATAGAACACAGAGCTGCTCGTCCACCTTCCGATCTTTCATTAGGCGGTTCAGGATAGTTATAAACGAGTCTGGTGAACTGTACAGGCCCGGGGGACACGTCTTTCTTATCACTCTACCGTTTGGTGGTATGTATCTTAGCCATACTTCATTCTCTAGCACATTGCAGTAGTAGTTGGGGAACTGAATTTCGGCCAGACCCACTTCGAAATGTTGACTCACCTCAATAGTCTGCGGTAACTTGACGAAATAGTGACCCGGTGTGTTCTTGGGAAACATGTTCGGCGACGCATTACTCGGTAATGTCAGGTAGAAGCTCATATTTTAGGGTCTGGTAGCATGTAACCCAGACAGCTGCTTAGAAGAGCTATCCACAACTTGTCCTCGACTGTGTCGACGCTGTCTCGAGACAGATTGAATAGTGATACGCCAATGACTGTGTATATAGCGACCAGTTGACAGAAGCAGACAATCTCTAGCCGCGGCACTCGCCGATCACACATGCACCAGAACGAATTTCTTTCCCCCTCTGGGGTATTTTTTGTGTTAGTTTCCACGATGGTTTCTTCCATTACCACTGTTTTTGACCTACTGGGTCATTACACGCGTGTCTCGGTTGTATCATTAGTTGCTATTGTCAAATGCAAAAATCAGTGGTCGAGGCGCTCCTTGTGGGACATTGCCGGTCCTAAGGACACTACTTTCTGTATGCAGGGTTGATGGATCAGCCATGTGCATGTGTTGATTGGTGTCGCAGCCAGCAGATCACATACTCCAGTTATATGTGATTAGCATCATATATCTCTTTATTATACTAGTATTGTTAGGTTAACTGTATGCCTACTTGGAGAACCACACCGAAAATGTGAAAGACTTATCAAAAATCCCATCTTACCATTAGAGACTTGGCACATTGTGACCTGAACGGTGTTCACTGAGATCGGGACATCTAGACGGCGAATGGTTGGTGTTATATACACGATATCTGCTGGTGAAGACTCCTGACTGAGGTGAATATTGTCTGGAAATGTCTGACCTTGATGTATTCACATGGTAAGGGCGTAGTCTATCACCACGACATAGTGTAGTATCCTTCTTATCAACGTGTTCTAGTTGTAACATTACAGCTATAGCCGGTTGTGACGTCATTTTACCGGTTTTAGCTAGTTATCATGTAGTCGCTAGCTTGACTGCCATATGTAAAAGAAATTCAACCGTTCAGAAAGACAACGACAACCTTGCCCAAGAAGCATGAATGTTGGGGTTGACTTGATGTCCTGTAAAGGCAATGCATTAAACCTTGATTGTCATCTGTAAAAGAAATTCAGCCGTTGAAAAAGACAACACCAATCTTACCCAGTAAACACGACACTCTACGGCATGGTCGGGGTGACTGCAGTGTGGTGTACTAACTAGCGCACACGTTCACGCGCACGCATACGCATACACTCGACAGCACACACACACACACACACACACACACACACACACGCATGTACATACACCTGCACGCATACACGGAACAGATGTCATGATGGTACACGGGCACCAATCAATGTTGCGGCTGTCTGCAACGTCCTGTAAATTCATTGCATAAACAATGTTGGGTCTGACTGCGACGTCGTGTAATAGATAGACAATTAGTTGTTAATACACCCTCTTCACACGCACATGACCTGGCTGAGGTTCATTGAAAATGACAATTGCAAACTTGCCCAGCCCACACGAAACTCCCTAGAATGTTGAGGTTGACTGCGATGTCCTGTAATTGATAGCATACACACACACACATACACACACGCGTGCTCGTACGTGCCATGACTACCGTTCGTTCAATAAGACAGCAACAATCTTACTCAGCAACACTCCACCGAATGTTGGGTCTGACTGTGATGTCGTGTAATTGATAGCACACCCGCGCGCACGCACGCACACTCACACGCGCGCGCTAGCGCACATGACATGACTGTCGTTCGTATATAATGGCAATTGCAAACTTGCCCAGGACACTCGAAACTCCAAAGAATGTTGATGTTGACTGTGATGTCCTGTAATTGATAGCACACGCGCGCGCGCATTCATGTGGTATTAGTTTTTGGTTACAGTGCTATTCATTGGACAGGCTACAAGGTGAGAAAGAGAGAGAGAGAGAGAGAGAGAGAGAGAGGGTGCCGGCGTGTGAGAGAGCGTGAGAGAGCAAGGGAGAGAGAGATAAAGGTAGGAAGAGAGAGATAGAGAGAGAGTTGGAGGGAAAGAGGGAGGGAGACATAGAGAGAGAATGACAGAAAAGAGCGAGAGGGAGATAGAGAGAGAGAGCGTGAGAGAGCAAGGGTGAGAGAGATATAGGGACAGAGAGAGTGAGCGAGATAGGGAGAGAGAGAGAGAGAAAGAGTGAGATAGTCAGCTGGGGAGAGAAAAAGAGAGAATGATAGAGATAGTGAGAGAGAGATAGTGAGAGAGAGAGAGAGGGAGTGAGGGACAGAGAGAGAGCGGGAAGGAAAGAGGGAGGGAGAGCGGGAGCGCTTGGGAGAGAGAGAGACAGTCTACAAGGTGAGAAAGAGAGAGATTGAGGGTGAGAGAGAGAGAGAAAACGATAAAGAGGGCGAGAGAGAGAGAGAGAGAAAGAGATAGGGAGGGAGAGAGCGAAAAAGATAGCAAGGGAGAGAGAAAGATAGAGAGAGAGAGAGAGAGAGAGAGAGAGAGAGAGAGAGAAAGAGAGAGCGAGAGAGAAAGATAGAGATAGTGTGTGAGAGAAAGAAAAAGAGATAGGGACAGAGAGAGGTAGAGATAGAGGTAGAGAGAGAGAAGACGAGAGAGAGAATGGGGCAGAGAGAGTGAGAGAGAGACAGAGAGGTATAGGGAGAGAGCCAGCTAGGGAGAGAAACAGAGAGAATGATAGAGATAGTGAGTGATAGAGAGATTAAATTAAAGAGCGAGGGAGGAAGCGTGACGAGAGAGAGAGAGAGAGAGAGAGAGAGAGAGAGAGAGAGAGAGAGAGAGCGCTAGAGAGGGAGAAAGAGGTAGGGAGGAAAATACCGAAGGTGAGAGAGAGAGAGAGAGAGAGAGAGAGAGAGAGAGAGAGAGAGAGAGAGAGAGAGAGAGAGAAGGAGAGAATTTGAATTTTTGTATGCAGGACCACTGCATATTTGCCTACAGCTCGCTATTTTTTTCCTACCCAAAAACTCCCTTCACAGCCTGGGCTGTGTCACTGTGTTTATTATGTTAGCGGTCACCCAGAACGCCTCAATGGATGTGTTTATCTCAGGTAAGATCAACTCGAGCTGGCCAGCTCTGTTGTCAACCCGCTTTAGTGTGCGTGTTTATCTACCGGTCATCAGTACGTCGCTGGCCCTTGGCTATTGTCGACTCCGTCGGCTCGCGGTCAGTGAAGCGCGTGATATTTACCTGGTCGCGCAGGTAAATAGGCATTCAAGGGACGTTAGTGTGTAAAAGGGGAACAATTCTGGTTTAGTCAAGGGACCGATTACTCTCCCCATGGAATCCGTTTAAAATTAAAGGAGTATAACCATGGTGTTTAATAATATTACATAATTTAATGTATATCTTGATACTCTATGGTTTAAATTAATGGAGACTCGTAGATTTTTATTGACGTAACTATTCTCTAGTATACATACAAGAATTTTTTGTGATTAATTAACTTTTTAGGTTTAATTTTTAATAAAATTGATTGGGTGGTATATTTTTTACACCAGATTTTCACCATGCGTTTAATCGTTTTACATGGGGTCGGGACTTATGTCGAATTAGCATACTGAGCCGTGCAAAAGTTTATTCATGCAATCCAAATAGGGATCCTCGGGTTAGCGCTCGAGAGATGAAATAAATCAATTTCTGTCATATTGACTTCGGTTTTCTTCATCGAAGGGTATCGATATGACTGGGGTTCGATCACATCACGTGACCGCACCACACACACACACACACACACATACACACACACACACACACACACACACACACACACACACACACACTGGGCCTCACACCTAGTTGCTCGACAACTATGTGGTCTACTTTTATAAGTATTCCATATGACCGGAGCTTATCTCGTTGTCCGCGCCACCGCTGCCGCCACCACCGCCGCCGCCCCGCCCGTGTGCCCAGGAACCGGAAGTGACAACCGGAAGTAGTCATCCAAACCCAAGAAAAACACCCGCCAAGTTCAAAATATCTTGGTCAATTGCGGGCCGGTTTTGTGACGAAACAAGATGGCCGGATAACCCCGTAAAGAACGATTTACGAAGGACTAAAGTCCTAAAATAATAAGCCATTTGCACATTGTATACTACTTCTTATACAGTCCAATATCCTTTGATCGATTTTGCTCTCTCTGTATCCATTATAATTGCTACTCCTCGCTGTTGTTTCTCTCCACCAGAATAGATTATTCTATATTCCTCAGATGTCATGATGCCCATTCCTGTCCATCTGGTCTCACATACACCTAACAGGTTAATATTTAATCTTCTCATTTCATTCTTAATGTTATTAAATTTCCCATCCCCACTCATAGTTCATACATTCCAAGTTCCTACTTTCAATGTTGATATCCTTTTGCACCCAGTCGCCTGATGACGGTCTGGCATCACCTGGTGCACATAACTACCCCTACCGGGTGAGGCTGCTCCTATGGAGCACCCATTTACGCTGTTTCTCTGATTATCGATAAGACTGCAGTACATAATATTCTTGGCTTCTGTAAAGAAGGTAGTTTCCTTTGCTTTCCTTCCTAGCAGTGACCATACTGGTCGATGACAGTAGCCAATGTCTCCCCCCCCAAAAAAAAAGAGATCCTCTGCCTACCGTCGTGAAACTGGAGACCATAACCTACAATTATCTGTCGGCTGCTCCTCAACTTCATCCACCACCTGCACCCATAGCTTCACGTAACCCTGATCGGGGGGCTAAACGGGTACTCCACCTTGCCCAAGGGTGTCCCGTAGGCTAGTGGAGGGAAGGAGGCACCCATCAAGGCATTACTATCATGCTATTATATTTTAAATATTCTCAAAGCAAACGTAATTGCACCAGCATTTGGGGGGGGGAGGAGGAGAGAGAGAGAGAGAAAGAGAGAGAGAGAGAGAGAAAGAGAGAGAGAGAGAGAGAGAGAGAGAGAGAACTATTTGTTCAAATTGAATGATATTTACAAACATAAATGACATTTCCTCTAAACGTGTTTATCAACATAAACCCCATAGACTTCCAAGGTCTTTCGCCGTTAATGTAAGTAAATTGTCTTTAAATTGTGGGTGGCCTTAAGAGGCCAGTAAAAAAATGTTGTGTCCCCACATCGGGGATGTTTATCAAGCAAATAAACTAAGCTATCATTAAAAGTACAGTTTTAGAAATTAAACATACACATGAAATTGAAAAAGTAGATCATAAAATGTAAGTAAATGAAAATTACACAAATTTTGTATAAAAATTTTAATAGCTTTCTTCTCACAATTGCAAGAATATGGCTGCGGTATTAATTGTCTTATTCCTCAAAGAAAAATAAAAGATTTCAATGTTAGTTTTTGGTATTACACCTGGTATACCATTTTCATTTTTAAATTCTAGTAATTTCCCTTGTCTCAATATTAAGTGTTTATGTCCCCCTACCAGGCGCAGACTGCTACTGCAACCATAGATTAATCTTAGGCAATTTACATATAAGGTAGACCAAGAAGACGGTGGAGAGATAATATATATATACAGACCTACAAGCACTTGGAATCAACGACTGGCAAGAGAAGGCCAACCAGAGAGACGAATGGAGGCGGATTGTATCTGCAGCAAAGAACCTCAATGGCTCGGAACGCTGAAGAAGAAGAAGAAGAAGAAGAAGAAGAAGAAGAAGAAGAAGAAGAAGAAGAAGAAGAAGAAGAAGAAGAAGAAGAAGAAGAAGAAGAAGAAGAAGAAGAAGAAGAAGAAGAAGAAGAAGAAGAAGAAGAAGAAGAAGAAGAAGAAGAAGAAGAAGAAGAAGAAGAAGAAGAAGAAGAAGAAGAAGAAGAAGAAGAAGAAGAAGAAGAAGAAGAAGAAGAAGAAGAAGAAGAAGAAGAAGAAGAAGAAGAAGAAGAAGAAGAAGAAGAAGTAGAAGAAGAAGAAGAAGTAGAAGAAGAAGAAGAAGAAGAAGAAGAAGAAGAAGAAGTTACATATAAACTAAAAGAAAGTCAAATATACAAATCCATCCATCCATCCATCATGTGCCATGCCGGTAAGCGTTGGCGGTCATGTTCTGTCATCTCACTCGATCACCAGAGTCGTGGATCAGCTCCGTGTTTCTGTCTCGACCATGCCACAAGGCCAAGCCATCCAGGTACTTGTTTCTAGGTCTTCCCCTTGGTCTGTTCCCCTCGATCTTACCAGTTGTCACCAAGTTCTCCAGATCATTTCTTCTCATAACATGCCCAAAAAATTGTGACTGTCTACGTCTAATGTCTCTAATCAGTTTACGATCTTCATTTGTTTCTTGAAGAACTTGAAGAAATATACAAATAGAAACGCAAAATTTGATCTACAGGCACTAAGAGTGAGGAAATAAAAGATAAACTCAACTTAGAGGTAAAGAACAGATTCGATGCATTGTCCGATATGGAAATATTATTTCAAGACGTCTGTGACCAATTGGAAATATTAAAGAAATCAGTCAAGAAGCTGCAGTAACAACAATGATAATCCCAAAAATAAAGATAATAGGACGCAAGAAATGGATGATGGAAGACATCTTAAAACTCATGGAAATAAGAAGAAATAACAAAAATAACAAGGAAATATACGAAGAGATTCACAGGAAAATTAGGAAGCTCTGCAAAGAGGCTAAAGAAACATGGCTTGAGGAAAATTGCAAGGAAAGTGAAAACCAACACAACACCCAGAATACCAAATTAATGCACACAAGAATTAATGGCATCACTAACAAAAGAACACAAACATCAACAGGTTGCCTAAAAACCAAAGATGGCAAAATCATAATAGAAAAAAGATCAGATTTTACATGCGTGGTCAGATTATGTGAAAGAGCTTTATGATGATACAAGAGAAGAACAATATGATCATCAGAATAATAATGAAGGACCATCAATTTTGTTTGTCGGGGTGTTTTTCATTTAGATATCTAGCAATTCCGCAGAGCCGTCTCCCTGGCGAATGTGTTAACGATTTTCTCCGTAATCCCATATATCCACGTGTGGGGAAACAGCTGCGCGAGATTCGGTAGGGAATCGGGTTGCGTTGGTTACTTACAGGGGTATCTGAGATTGTCGCTCAGTAAGCAATGCAAAATACACTGCGTAATCTTGCAAAGACACCCACAACAGCGGTAAAATGCTGTTGTAGACAGCGATGTAAATAGGATATGCGAAAAAAAAAAGAAAAAAATTCCGCTGAATGCTTGAACATAAGTGTAGTGATCAATCAAGGCATTACTATCATGTTATTATGATATTTGAAATATTCTCTAAGCAAACGTAATTGCACCAGCATTTAGCAGAGAGAGAGAGAGAGAGAGAGAGAGAGAGAGAGAGAGAGAGAGAGAGAGAGAGAGAGAGAGAGAGAGAGGAAGAATGGGGGGGGGGAGAACTATTGGTAATATTTGTCAACATAAGCCCCATAAGCTTGCACTGCCTTTCGCCAGTGCGAAAATAAGTGCACGCAGGCCCTGATTGTGCCAGACCAGGTTTTGTCCTACTCACTTCGCCTGTTAATCGTCATCTCTCTCATTCCTATCACCTAGGCCAGGGGTGGGCAAACTACGCCCCGCGGGCCGCATGCGGCCCGCCACCTGATTTTATGCGGTCCGCGAGGGCATTTAGGAATAATAATTTTTACTTCGTTTTTAAGTTATTTTGTTGAATTTTAACGAATTACGTGTACCGTTATGATTGTTTCAACATTTTTGATAAGATTTCTTTCTAATTATCAATTTTTGTAAACACCCTTGGCCTTCGTAATGTAATGCTTCTTCTTCTTCTTCTTCTTCTTCTTCTTCTTCTTTCGTTCATCTTAAATACTATAACTGCAATGTTGCCTCTTGTGTGAATTTAACTGTCCTTTTTAGTTCACTCAGCAGTCCATAGAGTTTATCTTCCACTGTCGTCTCTCTTGGCCAGAAGGTTAGCCTAGACAAGTTGTAATTTGGGCAGTCTTTGAGTATGTGCTCTGCTGTCTGCGACGATAATCCACACGTGCACATGGCTGATTCACCAATTTTGAATCTTGTATACATGTGGTTGCGTAATCTATTGTGTCCTGTTCTGAGGAGCAGAATAATGACTTGTTCTGGTCTGTCCATAACGTGGTAGTCGTCTTTAGCAGGTTTCGGTGGCTTTCTGACTGATTTGATCATTCTTTTCTTTTGATGGTAACGGGCACACCAGGCTGTTCTTCTTTTGCTCCTTCCTTAGCCAATCGATCAGTTCTGTCGTTTCCGGGTACTCCACAGTGGTATGGTATCCACTGTATGGTGACCTTATGCTGGTTGCTAAGTTCAGAAAGTAGTGTCCTTAATACTGGCAATTTCCAAGACATCATTTCGTTTTCGTTGAGGTGAGTTTCTTACAAGCAATATACGCTTATCTTTTCTTGGTCCAAGATGTTTTCTAGTTCTATTGTTTTGTTGCCGAATCCCTCCGCATTCCAGTGCATTAGTTTTAGTCTTTGTTTGATATGGCCAGACGCTCTATTGGCAGGTCCCCTGGCTTCACAGGACATCTGAGAAGGACCTCCAGTAGTTGTGGTTGGACTCTTTCGAGGCATATGGCCCGACACTGCACCTGCCTGGGGGTCCAAAGTAGGGCGAGCACCGTAACATTTAGCCGTAGTCGACATATTTCATTGCGCGTGATTGGTGGCATCCTGATTTCTGTGGTGCGCCTCCTGGCTGGTTGCCTCTTTATTCAGCACCTTTCCTTTGCTATAGCAGACTGTGGTCTTACACATGTCTGCGCATACACGTACGAGCATACACATCTTGAGCGTTCTGTATATTTCTCGGCGCCAGTGACTCGCCGCCGCCCCTTCTCCTGTTAGTTAAAACAGTTCCGAAACGACAAGGCCAGAAGTTGGACTTCTGCTGCATAGGTGATGAATGCACAATCCATTAGGGTATTTATGCAAGGTTTGGCGCTCACCCCAACCTGGCCCCTGGCTACATACAGCAACATTTGGAACCATGTTATGCTAAAATGCGAATTTATCGATTTTTATATAGAGAAATATTTATCGACAAGAAAAATTTAATAAGAATGATTTTATGAAAAACAGATATTTCACCGGTTAATAAAATGATTTATTTGCAAGAAAATATTAAATTTAAAAGTCTGGTGCTGTTTTAAATTATTTCCACATTTACAATGTTCAAATTAATTTATTTGTTGTAGTAGTCTTGATATATTTCTGAAATTTATTCTGAGTTTACTGCTTGTTTTCCGAATATTTTATTTTCACACACAGCCGGAAGTAGGTTTTGTTTCATTTCCGTTTTAAAGTTTTGTACAGTTTTAACTGTTCGAATTTTATTTAAAAAATGAGTGTCAATAAAACAAACGTAAGATTGAAGATGAATGTCGTGTTTTTAGTTATGAATGGACAACTAAGTACTGTTTTATAAAAGTTGGTAGCAAATCAGTTTGCTTGCTGTGTCATGAGTCAGTGGCTGTCTTCAAGGAGTACAATTTAAAAAGACATTATCAAACAAAATATTCCGATTTCGGATACAATTTAACAACCGAAGGGAGGGGAAGGAAATGCCTTGAGTTGGTGAAATATTTTGAAGAAACAGCAAACTGTTTTCACTAAACAGTCTTGAATTCAAGATGCTGCAACTGAAGCTAGTCTTGTGCTGTCACACAGAATTGTAAAACAGAACAAGCTATTTTCTGATGGCGAGTTCTTCAAAGAATGTTTGCTAGATGCAGCAAATATTATGTGTCCAGAACAAAAAAAAATACAGATATGACAACATTACTTTATCCAGGAGATTTGTGGTCAGACGTGTTCATAAGATAAGTGACAATGTTATGCATAAACTTCAAGATGCAAGTAAACAATTTTTGTGGTGGTATCTTGCATTGGATGAGAGTTATGGCCAGACGCTCTATTATCAGGTCCCCTGGCTCCACAAGACATCTGAGAAGGACCTCCAGTAGTTGTGGTTGGACTCTTTCGAGGCATATGGTCCGGCACTGCACCTGCCTGGGGGTCCAAAGTAGAGCGAGCACCGTAACATTTACCCGTAGTCGACATATTTCATTGCTTCAATAGGGCATGTTTCCTTAGCGACTCAATGAACATGCTCCTGAGTATAGAGATGGTGGGGGGGGGGGGGATCCGACGAGAATGGTTGCTGTCTCTGGAGCGGTCTTGGTTGGCAAAGATTAGTTTTATCTTCGTGCCAGGGCATGCGGGAGTACAAGGGAATGAGCGGTCTGACAAGCTAGCAGGTAACGCTACTGTGGAGGGCGGACGCGCCATGGACCAGGCTGACATCCTGAATGCTCTACGAGAAGTAAGACTTTTGCGAGAACCAAGTGATTACTGTGAATCTACAACCATGGCCAGACTGCGAGAACAACAAATTAAAAGAGGGGTGGCCAAACAAGAACACTACGCAGGAAGCCAAAGACGACTGATAAACCAACACAGAACTGGTGTCGTTAGCCGCTACACGCTGCGGGATTTGCTGATGAGGGGATCCGAGAACTTATGGACTGAATGGTTCGGTGTGCAATGAGGATGATCTGTCGACTAACTAACTAACTAGAGTACCGATGTACATGATCCTGTCCAATTATTGATATTTATACGTGGAATAAACACTTATTTCAAACTCACTGAAGAGTTATTGAGTGTTGAGTCACTCAAAGACACAACCACAAGCCATGATATATTCAATGCTTTTACTAACTGTATTGAAAGAACTGGGTTAGTTCGGAACAAGATGGCAAGTGTTACAACTGACGGAGTTCGTGCTTTGACTGGAAAAAATGTAGGTCTGATAAAGTTGATAAGTGATAAGATTAAAGCAGAATATCCAGACCACACATTATTACTACTTCACTGTGTGATTCATCAAGGAAGTCTGTGAAAAACTGTTTTGAATATCAAGCATGTTATTGACCCAGTTGTCAGTGTCATCAACCTCATCAGATCAAGAGGACTTAATCACATACAGTTCAAGGCATTACTTGACGATTTGGAAACTGAACAATCCGATGTCCTGTACCACACCAGTGTTCGCTGAGTCTCGGCAAGGTGTTGAGGCGAGTGTGGGAACTCAGAGAAGAAATAGTGATGTTCCTAGAGATGAAGGGCATTGACTGTGACTTTAATACTAATATTGTCAATAAAGAGTGGACTTTATGTTTGCCATTGAAATTATGGAAAAGTTAAATGAACTGAATTGACAAACTTCAGGGCAATGGTGTGTTCGCACATGAATTGTATGTACATGTAAAATCATTTCAGGCAAAACTCTCACTGTACTCCAGACAAGCAAGTGAAAAAGATTTTGTCACTTCCCTTTGCTGAAACAAGAAACCATTTCTGGTGAAATGACTGAAAAGTACAAAGCCCAATTAGATGCGCTGATTGAAGAATGTGGATGGAGATTCCAAAATTTCAAGAACGTAGAGCCACAGTTCAATATTCTCAGTTCCCCTTTCAGTGCAGAAGCTGATACAGCCACAGAGGATATACAGTTGTAGCTGCTTGACTTAGAAGCAGATCATGACCTGAAAGAGAAATGCAAGTCAGATGGTTTGCTGGATTTCTATGGATCTTTATCCCAAGAATCATTTCCCAACTTGAAAAACTTTGCAGCTAAACTTTTATCATTGTTTGGATGTACATACATTTGCGAACAAGCATTCTCTTCCTTGAAGATCAACAAATCTAAGAATAGGACTTTATTGTCGGACTGCAACTTGCATGCTATCATGCGAATTTCAACAAGTAAACTTGCTCCAGATTTCAAGAATATTGTCAAAAAGTGCAAGCAGTTACATACATCTCATTAGAAATCAACAATTATAGTGACAGTGTAGTCGGTTTGTGTCTAAATTAAAGCCATTGATAGATAATAAAGAATATTTGTTATAATAACATGTTGTAAAATCATGTTAACAAATTAGTAAAAGTTTTTCCCGGGAAGGTTAACCCGGTCAACAAATGCCCGCAGAAGTCGGATGTGTCGGCCTAACGGCGCAAGAACGCAGCTCTGCTGTAAACAGGCACAACGCAGTCACATCCGGAAAAAAAATCCGGATGAACGCAGAAGAAGAAGAAGAAGAAGAAGAAGAAGAAGAAGAAGAAGAAGAAGAAGAAGAAGAAGAAGAAGAAGTAAAAGTTTTTGTCCATATTGTCAATTATAATGTATAAGTATATAAGTAAAATAACATTGCAATCATTATTTATTTATACTGCTTAATAACCTATAAATAATTAATAATTACTTATTGTGATAGGTTGCTGTAATCAAAATGGACATTTTATACAAATATAGAGCAATCTTGCTTTTAAACTTCGCTGATGACGAGGTAACGGAATCGTTTCGTACACGCATTGGTTCAGAAAGCAATGACATTTTTTTTCATATCCTTTTTACAGGACATCGCTGTCAACACCAGCATTTTACTGCTGTTGTTGTCTTGGCAAGTTTGCGTTCATTAGTTCGCCATTGCTTTCTGAATGACCGGCTCCCATACCCAGCGCAACGGGGTCTGCTGCCAAATCGGTCGCAGCGGTGTTTCGAACGCGGGTAAGCGGGTTTATGAATCATGTCCGTAATTTCTTCACCACAGAGATGGGCAATGGCAAATTACTGAAGGTAAAATTGCGAAGAAAATTAACTTGGAGTTGGGGGTTGATTGCAATGGAAACATAATTTTATTATTGTTGATAAGTTCAGGTGCATGATAGACCTGGCCACGGAAGATACCATTTTCTTTTCAGGGGTGTAGTTGGCCGTTACTTGAAGACGGCAGTTTCGAATCTCCTTTGCATTACTTTATTACAAGTTTCATATCATCTGTTGTTTTTTCTAATTTATATGTCCTCGCACTTCTTCTATGAATGCAAAATGAATGACTGCAAATTAATTCCACATTCTTTATTGATTTTCCATTCTTATTATGCTATTGCCATAGCTTGTGTTTGTTGGACAATAATTTTCATATTTCTTACGTTTTGACATCCAATACAAATTGACTAATTGACTTCAACGTATTATATATATATATATATATATATATATATATATATATATATATATATATATATATATATATATATATGCCGGCTCCATGGCCGAGAGGTTAGCAGCTTTCTCCGCTAACCCCGAATACTCTCGTCACGTGACGCGACGAGAATTAGCAGTGGTTAGAATCGCAAAAGTGACTTATGAGAGTATGGAGTCGGTCGCTCAGAAAGTCGTGGCGTGCTGATGAGCGTAATCTAGCCTAGGAATCAACATACAGCTGAAAGATGCTGGTGTTGACCGCAATATCCTGAAACAGGATGGAAACGCGGAAAAAAAAAATATATATATATATATATATACTAGCTGACCCGGCCCGGCTTCGCCTAGTCCGTGGAGGGGATCTATCTATCTATCAGTCTGTCTGTCTGTCTGTCTGCTTGTTTGTCTGTCTGTCTGTCTGGCTGACCCGGCCCGGCTTCACCCAGTCCCTGGTGGGGAGCATCTCATTTAATTCATATACGTAGTCATATAAGCTCCCGTTCCCGACTATCTGTCTGTCTGTCTGTCTATCTATCTGACCCGGCGTGGCTTCGCCCAGCTCCTGGCGGGGAGCGTCTCATTAAATTCACACAGTAACTTAAAAGAATGTCCTTCCACACACCATCCATTAGTTTTAATGAAAACTGTTTTTAATCACATGCATGACTGTAGATAACGTCTTTAAGCATAAAAAGATGAGTTACAATGTTATGCATTATGCATTATGTTTATGAAAACTTTGAAAATGCCTTAAAGATTATATCATTATTTATTATAACTCATATGCCCTTTTAATGAAAACTGTTTTTAATCACATGCATGACTGTAGATAACTTCTTTAATCATAAAAAATGAGTTACAATGTTATGCATTATGCATTATTTTTATGAAAACTTTGAAAATGCCTTAAAGATTATATCATTATTTATTATAACTCATATGCCTGTAAATAACTATAGACAAAGAGTTTATAAATCTTTGAAAACGATGCAACAATATGACTATAAAGTATATAGAAATGTTATTAAAAGTTATGCCCCTTGAAATAACTTTTCTAGAGTTAAGTCCCCTTGCTATATAGAAATTATAATGAAAAATGAAATATTAAATTTTAGTAAGTAAGTAGCCGATTTTACACTAAAAAACTATGACAGAAAGTTGCACAGGAATGAAAAGAAAACGTGTGGAAAATGTCATCTCAATCGGATGGACCGTTCGCGAACGCATAAAGAACGGACGGACATACAGTCTCTTTTATAGATATAGATGTATAATGTGGCCATCTTTTCGGCACATGATATGTTTGTTCGGAAGTTGCTTGTACATCATTTAGTCGACGCTCTGATCTGACACATTCGCCGACATTCTAGCGTTGATCAATCAAGTAATCAGGTGCCGTCTCCACAATGCAGGTTGGCTGCACTTGCTTGCTTGCTTGTGTTCGTTGGCTTGAGCTCCAACGCGAAGTCCTGTATGTCGGATGAAGGCATCCTGTTGTCCAACATCAGTGTGATGTCATACAGGACCTGAGTTTTGCGTGAGTATCCGTTGTCCCATGTCTGGCTTATTGGTGTGCAGACTGGTGGTTCCTCGCCGTACAGGCAGACAGTCTCCGACTTCGGAGGAATCGGCGATCCTACTGACTTTAGCCAGTACCCCGAAGGGACCTGTTGCCCAGGACGCTCGACGAGGACGCGTCAATAGGTCTTGGCCAGTATATAACCCGGCCCTGGTGCCTTGGAAACACCTCTGCGTCCCAGCTGCACTGAATCCCCAACTTTGTCTGTCTCTCGCCTAGATTGTACATTCTGTCAGACTGATGTTCGTCCATCTCTTGATACTATCTTCCCACTTGTTTTGTTGTTTATCTCTTGCTAGCTTGACTTCAAACATACCCTCCAGTATGGTTTTTATAAGAAGTCTTCCGTCTATTAAAGTGGCCGAAATATTTCACTAGTCTCTTGTTTTATTTCTTTCATCATCTTTCTTTTAATTCCCAGTTTTTTTCTGTAACTTTGTGTTTGGTTGTTTATGTTTCCATGAAATACGACATATTCTTCTGTATATCCACATTACCAGTGTTTCTATAGAACATTACAATTGCTTGTTCATTGTCCAGGCTCTAACGCTGATGCCGGGTGACAAACAACAACAGAGACATGCGCTTACCTTCCTGTTTAGAAAACTGGGGACAGTATATCTTTCTTATCTCTCTATACAAAGGAGAGTCCTGCAGAACATGACAGCAATTTGGTTTCTTAGTCTACAGTGAATAGTAGTGACGCATATCTACAATGAATAGTGGTGACGTAGATTTGCAATAAATAGTGGTGACTTAGATCTACAGTGAATAGTGGTGACGCATATCTACAATGAATAGTGATGACGTAGATAAACAATAAATAGTCGTGACGCATATCTACATTGAATAATTGTGACGCAGATCTACAATGAATAGTGGTGACGCATATCTATAGTGAATAGCGGTGACAAAGATCTAAAATGAATAGTGGTGACAGAGATCAACAATAAACAGTGGTGACGCATATCTACAATGAATAGTGGTGACAACGATCTACAATGAATAGCGGTGACAAAGAAAAACGAAGCCCGTGCATGTCTATTTAGTCGGATATGTCCGGTCCTCCGTTCAAGAATGACGATCTGTCCCTGTCGGTCAAGCGCGGTAATCATCAATTAATGGACTCTGTACCTTCTGATTGCCTGAATATCTCTCTTGTTCTCAAGTATTAGATTCCGTTATCTTCTGGCTCGCATTCTCCAACCTGTTTTTGCAAGTTTGTTCGTTTTCTTCTTCTTCACAAAGAAATGGCGCCTAAAGCTTTCCGGTGTCAACCGTGCTTACACTTTTCTCAAACAATGTGTTCTCCTAACTTCAATTATAATTTTTTTTTGTTTTATTTGCATGTCATCAGAATATTTATTTATATCAAATGTTTATTTGGTGGCAACAGCATATAAAGCTGGTGCAACAGCCTTGTTGCGTGGCTTGGGGACGGTTCCTTCACGGAAACCATTTCTGAATCGTCTGTAGGCAACCTTGAGATGTCTCTCAGCCCTCAGTGACAGTCGTCTTCCTTCTTTGGGCCTTCTTAGACCAGTTGTAATGCCTGAGGCGAGCGCTGGGATAGGCGCATCTTGCACAGGTTTTCTGACGATGGAAAGCTCTTCGCCTTCACCTTCGGCTAAAGGTGTGAGTTTTATCGTGCCGTTTACCAAAACTGGAGGCACCTTTAGTCATTTTCCTAGTAACCGTAAACTCAAAATAAAACGGAGAAGTAGCCGAACCTGAAATTCTGTTGTTCCCTTGATCCCCATGTATCCCCCTTGTCTTCTATAAATGCCACCAATCAATACCTCTGAAATCAATAATTTCTCTGCTTCAAGTATTAGCCATTAAGTTTTTTTTCGTCCTTGGATAATAGAGGCAGGTAATTCACATCGCTGCGGATAATGATATTGGAAACAACCTCCACCCACACGCCCCAAGTAATAACATGCTTTTCCTGTTCTCCTTTTACTGTTTCAAATGTTGTCGCACTTGAAACTGTAAACGCCCGTGAAACTTTAAATTACATCGTCAGTCTCTCCCAGGGGCTCGAACTCTGTGGGGCGTTATCAATTAACTCCCATGCAACATGGCGTCACCCTGCCTAGGGCGATATTTTCACATTCCGCATTTGCTATCTAAATCTGACATACATGCCAAGTGTCTCCCAGTTTTCCCACAAATCATTTCATTGCAGCTAACAAACACACCAGTCAAACGTAAGGAGCCCGCCGTGATGTATTTTAGCTCTGCATGCTGTGTCTAAATGTGGAACATGGATTTCTGTTTCTGGCCTATCAGCGCATTGATACCAGACAGCTCCAAGGACTACTTGCTGGGCTAAACATAATTATCTATCTATCTATCTATCTATCTATCTATCTATCTATCTATCTATCTATCTATCTATCTATCTATCTATCTATCTATCTATCTATCTATCTATCTATCTATCTATCTATTTATCTATCTATCTATCTATCTATCTAAATATAATGCTAGACACAGTAAACGTTTAAACATACTACACATTCCGAAGCCTAGGATTGACTTATACAAAACAAGCTTAACGTACTCTGCAGCTCAGCTGTGGAACAATCTTCCACATGAAATCAAAGACATCACCAATCCCTATTCATATAATCGCAAATTATTCGAACACTATCTCAATACGGATTACCTTCCCCCTTAATAATTGAGATAATAATAATAATAACAAAACCCTAGTATAACAGCCAATTCCCTTTTTGTAGGCCAGTATATTCCACATGGCTAATAACAAGTGTCAGACCATTATCTAATATTACTGTGTCGTGTAGTTTTGATGTTTGCATTTTGCCCATGCCTTTATAATGCATATCTTTTATATTGTTGCTGTTCTTTGTTAGCCTTGAATGATGTGTGAATGAAATAATGTATGAAAGAGAGTGATAGAAGGGCAGAATGTTAGACGGGCCTGCGTGCCCAATTCTTAACCCTTTGAAAATAAAGTTTGTTCGTTCGTTTGGTTCTATCTGTCTGTCTGTCTGTCTGTCTGTCTGTCTGTCTGTCTGTCTGTCTGTCTGTCTATATAACTATCTCTGCTTGCCTACCTGCCTGCCTGCCTACTTACCTACCTACCTATTTACCTAGCGACCCACCCACCGAGCCAACCATCCACCCATCCATCCATTATCCATCCATTATCTATCCATCCATCCATCTGTCTGTCGTATTTGTCAATCTGCCTGTCTTTCTACCCCCCTGTCCTTCCTCCCGTCTGCCTGTACGCTTACATATCTCTATATCTATCACCTTATATATCACTCTACTGGAGTCCTATCTGTCTAGCTTTCTGATAAGCGTATATTAAGGAGAAATCCATAGATACCACCAGTTTATATTCATAACAACTGAACACGGAACAAACCAGCCTCATTATTATACAAACAAATCAAGAGGGTAGATCTCCCGCTGAGAAGCAAAGATTGCAAACTCTATACACCACATCTCACAATCAAATCCGTGATCGTTTTGACACAGATGATTTAACAACATAACAAAGGATAACTTATATGGAAAAACGGTTTGATATATGTGTCGGGAAGAATAACATAACCTTTCTTGAATCTTCAGAATACATACTTATACAAGCTATATGGTGTAATGGTTTATGGCAAAAAAAAGCCAATGCGAGCTGAACAATGCTGGAGTTGACTGCGACGTCCTATAAAGGATATAAAACGAACTTTTATCTCTCTCTTAATGTAGCCGGTCTCTCTGGCTTAGGGGTTAACGTCTCCGTAATCCCGTATATTCTCGTGAGTAACGCAGCTGCGCGAGAATCAGCAGCGGTTCGCGCTGCGCTGGTAACTTACGGGGGTATGTGAGCCGGTCGCTCAGAAAGCAATGGCAAACTACTGAGCGTAATCTTGCCTAGTACATCAGCAGCAGCTGAAAAATGCTGGTGTTGACTGCAACGTCCTGTATGGGATATGCAACCTTTTAAAAAATGTAGCCAGAATATTTAATGTGTTTACTTTTTATTTCTTTAAACTCTTTTTACTTCCAGCCTGTAGCTTGTGGAAAGTGGTGAAACAGAATGTGTCTATTAGTTCGCTAAAAACAAATGTCCATTCCATGGCACAAGTCTGTCAAGAATCTCACGATGACTTTTTCCCCATACATTTTTCCAGTTGTTATATGTTGCAGTTATTCTCCGCTCATTATATCGCCAGGACTAGTTGACTGCCTCTTTACAACGTGTGTATGATCAGTTTTTCTTTGTATCTTAGTCTCTTTTAATGTCTGTGGCGCGTTGCCTTTATATCTTAACCTCTTTCAAACGTTTGTGATAAGTTGCATTTGTACTTTACCCTTTCATATATTTGTGACAAGTTGTCTTTGTATGTTAGCCTCTGTGTGTGTGTGTGTGTGTTTGTGTGTGTGTGTGTGTGTGTGTGTTTGTGTGTGTGTGTGTCAGTGTGTGTGTGTGTGTGTGTGTATATGCGTGCGTGTGTGTATATGTGTTTGCAATAAAACACTACTCACTCGTTTACTTACGACAGACATATCAGGGTATGTAATTACATTTGCCAGGGTGTGAGATGTCTTCTATCAGATTTAGAACGGATACGTTTGAAACATCCACTGCCATTCTTAACACCCTTGGCGCCTGGCGTCCATCACATACTACTTCTACTACTACTACTACCACCACCACCACCACCACCACCACCACCACCACCACCACCACCACCACTACCACCACTACCACTACCACTACTACTACTGTTGTTGTTGCTACTAGTACAACAACAACTATTACTACTACTACAACTGCTACTACTACTACCACTACTACTACTAATACACTACTACTACTACTACTAATACTAATACACTACTACTACTACTACTACTACTACTACTACTACTACTACTACTACTACTACTACTACTACTACTACTACTACTACTACTACTACTCTCTTTGAGATATTTCAGCACACGACCACAGCACGGGGGGGGGGGGGGGGCACGAGTGCCAGACATTGCAAACCCCACAGAACTCAAACCCTAACTTATCACTTCTCGACCCACTTTCCATGTCCTTCAATATGAAAAAAAAAAAAAAAAATCTACAACCTTGCCTATAAATGCAATCCCTGAATCAATGTTTCTGAAAGCTAAAATCAAATATTTATCTCCTCAATACCGTATCAATGAAATTTGATATATTACAAGACAATGTTTATGTTTTACGACAAACGTCAACACACGCGCCCCTATTGACATAAAGACGGTAGGACTCTGACGCCAGCAAATATTTGTGTATCTAGCTGCCAAATCTGGCTAGGTCTTTGGTTAGACATTTATTTGCCGTGCTGGCTGGTAAAACAATCATACACGATTGTTAACTGCAGAAAGTTAATATGCAGACAGCACGCTAAACAAACTTTGCCCGCTGGAGTACAAGTCGAATGAAAAGCAAGGAAGACAAGGTAAAATTGGATGATTTTGTAAAGTGCTTCTTGTGTTATCTGTTTTCTGCTGAGATTAGTAATCTCCCTTGAGGTATTCGGGATACGTTGAATGTCTGTTAAGTTGTGCGGGTTGCGGTCCAGAGGCAATAATACCCATTTTCTACACCTATTTTTATTCAAATAGCTGATTGATATATATCAGGCGTGATGGTTGATTCCAGCCCCTTCTCCCTGGGACTATGCCTTCCATTACGGTTTTTGTCTAAATCATTGTGACGTTCAGCATGGCCATAATATTTCAGTCTGTATAGTTAGTTAGTTAGTCGAGATTATAACTTCACGGCAACGGGTAGTCCCCATTATGCTCCATTCCCGTGCCAGCGAATATCACACAAAATGCTCCCCACTGTCCAATGTGAAAAGTGGAATAGACGGGAGTCTCGGCAATCCAACAGCCTGCACAGGTACACTGTGCATAATGCCGCCGTCAAAATGTCAACACAAAATTCATCCACGATTACCACAGTTCATCGTCGATGGACTCGGCCGTCACCAGAAAGACCTCATTGACCCGGGTTTTCTCACATGGCTCGGTCTTTTACCGTATACTAATTTGGAATAGAAATCGTAATTGCCATGGGTGAAGACGAGCTCGACCAGTTGGTAGCCTTTGAGGAAGCACTTTTACCTCATCACTAGCGTTATTTTAAACAGATTTAAACACAGACCACCACGGGAGTGAGACCCCGAGGCAGCAAGCCTGTGAAGAACATTTTGGCTGGAGATGTGGCTTTCAAGTGATGCTGGGGATTCATTCCGATGTTCAATCCTTGCCTGTAGAGATGTAAGAGCAACAGTGATTTGGGATGTCCCGGTCTAGACTTGGGGAAAGCAGCAATCAGAGTTTGTCAGTTCTTCTGGTGGCAGCTGTGTTGTAAGCGTTTGGCTCAGAAGAAAGGAGTAGCAGCAGTCGACATAGAACATAAGAACGTTGACAGAACTGAGGAATCTCGGGTCATCGAAGTAAATAGAGATTAGGTGGGTATTGGTTGACACACATGGGGGTCATCTAACACATATATGCGCACACACACACACACACACAAACATGGGGGACAACTAACTCAATGTGCGCGCGCACGCACACACACACACACGGGGGTCAACTTACACACATGTATACACACACACATACACACAAGCACGAGGGTCAACTAACACACATGTGCACACACACACACACATGGTGGTCAACTAACACACATGTGCACACAAAAACAAACACATACGGAGGTCAACTAACACACATATATACGCATACACACGTACACAAACACACACTGAAGTTAACTAACACACATGTGCACGCACATATACACAGAGGTCAACTAACACACACATGCACACACACACACACAAGGAGATCAAAAAACACACATGCACATGCACATGCACATACAAACACATACACACACGGAGGTCAACTAACACACATGTACACGCACATACAAACACGCACGGAGGTCAACTAACACACATGTACACGCACATACAAACACACACGGAGGTCAACTAACACACATGTACACGCACATACAAACACATACGGAGGTCAACTAACACACATGTACACGCACATACAAACACACACGGAGGTCAACTAACACACATGTACACGCACACGGAGGTCAACTAACACACATGTACACGCACATACAAACACATACACACACGGAAGTCAACAAACACACAAGTACACGCACATACAAACACACACGGAAGTCAACAAACACACAAGTACACGCACATACAAACACATACACACACGGAAGTCAACAAACACACAAGTACACGCACATACAAACACACGGAAGTCAACAAACACACAAGTACACGCACATACAAACACACACGGAGGTCAACTAACACACATGTACACGCACATACAAACACACACGGAAGTCAACAAACACACAAGTACACGCACATACAAACACACACGGAGGTCAAATAACACACATGTACACGCACATACAAACACACACGGAAGTCAACAAATACACAAGTACACGCACATACAAACACACACGGAAGTCAACAAACACACAAGTACACGCACATACAAACACACGGAAGTCAACAAACACACAAGTACACGCACATACAAACACACACGGAAGTCAACAAACACACAAGTACACGCACATACAAACACACGGAAGTCAACAAACACACAAGTACACGCACATACAAACACACACGGAGGTCAACTAACACACATGTACACGCACATACAAACACACACGGAAGTCAACAAACACACAAGTACATGCACATACAAACACACACGGGGGCCAACTAACACACACGTGCACCCACAAACAAATTCGAATCCATCAGCTACAAATGACGACAGCGAAGCCCTGTCGGTAACTACATCTTTTAATTTGTATGTTCTCTGATGTGTCCTCTGGTCTCCATTTCCTTTTTCTACTTCTATGAGCGTCAATCAATACGCCTGCGTTTATTTATGTTGTCTAATGTGCCCTCTAGTTTCTACTTTATTTATGTTGTCTAGTGTGCCCTCTAGTTTCTACTTTATTTATGTTGTCTAGTCTGCCCTCTAGTTTCTACTTTATTTATGTTGTCTAGTCTGCCCTCTAGTTTCTACTTTATTTATGTTGTCTAATGTGCCCTCTAGTCTCTACTTTATTTATGTTGTCTAGTGTGCCCTCTAGTTTCTACTTTATTTATGTTGTCTAGTCTGCCCTCTAGTTTCTACTTTATTTATGTTGTCTAGTGTGCCCTCTAGTTTCTACTTTATTTATGTTGTCTAGTGTGCCCTCTAGTTTCTACTTTATTTATGTTGTCTAGTGTGCCCTATAGTTTCTACTTTATTTATGTTGTCTAGTGTGTGTCATAAGTCGGGGTGCCCCACCGGCTAGATGAATGTATTATTCACTGGCGAGCAACCCCAGATAGTCAGAAACTGACTAGGGACAAAATCTATATGGCTGAACTACAGATTAAGCCCTTGAATATCCAACGTACAGTTCCTAGTGGCTCGTTACAAAATTGAAATGAACTGTGCTGAATATTCGCCAAGGTATAGGAAAGAGAAGGTTAGCTTAAGATAGATGTTTTAAGTCTAAATATATTAGTATAGACGACTATCTCAGTACAGGTTTTCTCCCTGACTGCTCCTTTCCTTGGTGTGTAAATGTACCCCCACCAATGTACACAACAACACGTATGCACAATTGGAATTAAAATATAATGACAGAACTATGAGTTACAATACTACAACATTTATTTGCTAATCATAACAATAGACATTGGATGATTGTCAATATGAGGATGATGAAATCATATACATATTGATATTGATGACAAACATTACGTAACTTTACTTGTTACTTCATCTATCTGGAACTGTGGTCCAGATCCCCACTCTCCAGTAGACTCAAAAAAGAAACAGCTTGCCGGTATCTTGACTCATGCCAGTCCTAGCTCTACCTAGTCTTCACTCGTTCTTGAGATCTGTAACATAGGTGCTCCTTATGAGAGCTTGAAAGAAAGTCAAGAATGTGTTATATCAGTTCTACATCAGCGCAATCCTAATTAAAACATATAATAACACAAACATATACAATGACCAGTCTGGCCAAGTTTATCTTCCAGCTCTACTGTGTTCACCATCCTCCTTCTCCCTACTGTCTTTAGTCTGGGACGGGCTTTTCAATTGTCTCACACGCCTGTAATGATTACATTTCTGCCGCCCCATGTCCATGTCGCTAATACAGAAATTCTGTGTCGTACAGCCGCTCCGTCCAATGTTAGTTTAGCAGCTCACAGGGTCGGTAAGTGTATTATAACAATGCCAGGTCATCCGGGCTTACAAGCCGTGACCAGTAGTTGTGCCAGGTTTCCATGCATTACCGTGGACGCACGCCCACAATACACTGAGAAAGTTTAGCACCATATACTAATTGTGGGTAAGGTCTGTACCCTTACACCTCTGCTTCCAACACAATCATTGGCCAATGTGCCAATGCACAGACAATCGATGGTTAGTGTGCCAATGCGCACACCATAATATAACACTTCATATTGATAGGCTTGCATATGACAAATCAATATACCAAACATGAAATACCCATAAAACATTAATTAAACTAGACATATTATGATACTTTAACATCATAGCATAATGCACTAGTTAGTTTATGAAATTACACATACATACATCCAACATATCCGTAAACATTATATTACTTCAAGATGGACATCTAATGCATCAGGCATTATTAATGAGTACTAATATTGTATAGCTACAAAATGAGATATACAACAAGTCTAATTGAAGTTACCACACAGACCAGCCATATTTGCTGAGCTGCCCGGTTTAATCACACTTAGTTACTGCTGTTGTAAGAATTAAATAAATAGTCAGTTGACTATATTCTGTACAACAAATGCACACACCAAAAACGAGACTAGTCTAGTTTAGAAAGAGATGGCAAGCATCTGCTACGACACCTCAAGTATATCTAGACAAGACCTGCCTTCCATAAGTTTCTACTTCTCAGAAGAGTAGCACTTACAGCACCATGATATTGAACACAGAACTCAGAAAGAACACTCAAGTAACCTACAACAATGATAGTTCTTGCAATAACCTAGATCAGATATAGACTGAAAGTCAGTACATCCATCTAAAACTCGACTAGTTACTAAGAATTAATTCTCCTAGTTAAATCTAGCAACCTAAGAATCATACAAAACGAGCTGGTTGTCTCACCTGTTCTGAAGTCAAACTTAATCTAACATAAAACAGGCTAGGGACCCTTATTTAAGCTGAGTCTAGCAGACAGTGTCTGAGACACTATTATCTCTTTGGCATTCCCGTCATAAATTCTTCTTATCTCCTCCTGACAGTGATTGCAATTAACTCCAAGTCTGTCCAGTCATAAAAATTCTTTTAACCACTAACCCTCACCATAGTGTCACACCTGGATGGTTTTGCGTTGCCAGCCCCAGATCAGTTTCACAGTCTTATCAGTGATTGCACACCTTGCAGAGTCTGCCAGTCCGAGTGGACGGGGCTTGTGAACCGCCCTGGGGCCATTATCTCTCCCTGTGTCAATGTTGTTCACGCCTGGGTGGTTTTATTTCACTCACTGGCCCAGTTCATTGTTGATTCAGTCTGGGTCTACCTGGGCAAGAAGGTGCCAATGCGTCTGTGTGGTGTCATAGCCCGTTGTCTAGTGTGTGTCATAAGTCGGGGTGCCCCACCGGCTAGATGAATGTATTATTCACTGGCGAGCAACCCCAGATAGTCAGAAACTGACTAGGGACAAAATCTATATGGCTGAACTACAGATTAAGCCCTTGAATATCCAACGTACAGTTCCTAGTGGCTCGTTACAAAATTGAAATGAACTGTGCTGAATATTCGCCAAGGTATAGGAAAGAGAAGGTTAGCTTAAGATAGATGTTTTAAGTCTAAATATATTAGTATAGACGACTATCTCAGTACAGGTTTTCTCCCTGACTGCTCCTTTCCTTGGTGTGTAAATGAACCCCCACCAATGTACACAACAACACGTATGCACAATTGGAATTAAAATATAATGACAGAACTATGAGTTACAATACTACAACATTTATTTGCTAATCATAACAATAGACATTGGATGATTGTCAATATGAGGATGATGAAATCATATACATATTGATATTGATGACAAACATTACGTAACTTTACTTGTTACTTCATCTATCTGGAACTGTGGTCCAGATCCCCACTCTCCAGTAGACTCAAAAAAGAAACAGCTTGCCGGTATCCTGACTCATGCCAGTCCTAGCTCTACCTAGTCTTCACTCGTTCTTGAGATCTGTAACATAGGTGCTCCTTATGAGAGCTTGAAAGAAAGTCAAGAATGTGTTATATCAGTTCTACATCAGCGCAATCCTAATTAAAACATATAATAACACAAACATATACAATGACCAGTCTGGCCAAGTTTATCTTCCAGCTCTACTGTGTTCACCATCCTCCTTCTCCCTACTGTCTTTAGTCTGGGACGGGCTTTTCAATTGTCTCACACGCCTGTAATGATTACATTTCTGCCGCCCCATGTCCATGTCGCTAATACAGAAATTCTGTGTCGTACAGCCGCTCCGTCCAATGTTAGTTTAGCAGCTCACAGGGTCGGTAAGTGTATTATAACAATGCCAGGTCATCCGGGCTTACAAGCCGTGACCAGTAGTTGTGCCAGGTTTCCATGCATTACCGTGGACGCACGCCCACAATACACTGAGAAAGTTTAGCACCATATACTAATTGTGGGTAAGGTCTGTACCCTTACACCTCTGCTTCCAACACAATCATTGGCCAATGTGCCAATGCACAGACAATCGATGGTTAGTGTGCCAATGCGCACACCATAATATAACACTTCATATTGATAGGCTTGCATATGACAAATCAATATACCAAACATGAAATACCCATAAAACATTAATTAAACTAGACATATTATGATACTTTAACATCATAGCATAATGCACTAGTTAGTTTATGAAATTACACATACATACATCCAACATATCCGTAAACATTATATTACTTCAAGATGGACATCTAATGCATCAGGCATTATTAATGAGTACTAATATTGTATAGCTACAAAATGAGATATACAACAAGTCTAATTGAAGTTACCACACAGACCAGCCATATTTGCTGAGCTGCCCGGTTTAATCACACTTAGTTACTGCTGTTGTAAGAATTAAATAAATAGTCAGTTGACTATATTCTGTACAACAAATGCACACACCAAAAACGAGACTAGTCTAGTTTAGAAAGAGATGGCAAGCATCTGCTACGACACCTCAAGTATATCTAGACAAGACCTGCCTTCCATAAGTTTCTACTTCTCAGAAGAGTAGCACTTACAGCACCATGATATTGAACACAGAACTCAGAAAGAACACTCAAGTAACCTACAACAATGATAGTTCTTGCAATAACCTAGATCAGATATAGACTGAAAGTCAGTACATCCATCTAAAACTCGACTAGTTACTAAGAATTAATTCTCCTAGTTAAATCTAGCAACCTAAGAATCATACAAAACGAGCTGGTTGTCTCACCTGTTCTGAAGTCAAACTTAATCTAACATAAAACAGGCTAGGGACCCTTATTTAAGCTGAGTCTAGCAGACAGTGTCTGAGACACTATTATCTCTTTGGCATTCCCGTCATAAATTCTTCTTATCTCCTCCTGACAGTGATTGCAATTAACTCCAAGTCTGTCCAGTCATAAAAATTCTTTTAACCACTAACCCTCACCATAGTGTCACACCTGGATGGTTTTGCGTTGCCAGCCCCAGATCAGTTTCACAGTCTTATCAGTGATTGCACACCTTGCAGAGTCTGCCAGTCCGAGTGAACGGGGCTTGTGTGCCGCCCTGGGGCCATTATCTCTCCCTGTGTCAATGTTGTTCACGCCTGGGTGGTTTTATTTCACTCACTGGCCCAGTTCATTGTTGATTCAGTCTGGGTCTACCTGGGCAAGAAGGTGCCAATGCGTCTGTGTGGTGTCATAGCCCGTCTGGGTCAGCAGTTTTCTAAGGGGTAGACTAATTTAAATTATCTAGTTGTGTCCGTCTCAAGTATCCCATTTTACTTGCCATCTACAAGCTTACGTCATGGCTAGAGGCTTTTTGTGAATAATCTTACCTCACGACTAGATAGCCGTGGAGTAGCGTGATTAATTCATTCTTTCTCAGTTTGGTCTCTCAAATTTGGAGACCGAGAAAAATATTCTGGGATGTTAAGGCGGCCAATTCGTGACAGTGTGCCCTCTAGTTTCTACTTTATTTATGTTGTCTAGTGTGCCCTCTAGTTTCTACTTTATTTATGTTGTCTAGTGTGCCCTCTAGTTTCTACTTTATTTATGTTGTCTAGTGTGCCCTCTAGTCTCTACTTTATTTATGGTGTCTAGTGTGCCCTCTAGTTTCTACTTTATTTATGTTGTCTAGTGTGCCCTCTAGTCTCTACTTCTGTTTTCTACTTCTATGAGGGCCAAATAATACCAGCCAGTGCCTTGCCGGCTGGCGTGGACGATAATGTCTCTCCACAAATTACGATATAAGACGTCATTCGTGTGTTAACTTCCTTCCGTGCCACGACACAAGCTGTCACGAATCTTCTCATTATATATTCACTGTACAATGAGAACAAATCAGGAGAGAATACACAACCTTGTCTGACGCCCTTCTTTATACACTGAAATGTTCCTACAAGGTTGTTAATTCTTATGGCTGCTGTTTGCTGCCAATATATGTTCTTTATTATTCGTAGATCTTTGCGGTCACTGGCTAAACAATGACTGACTGGCACCTTACCGTCTTAACAGACGTTTGTAAAATGGAGTTACACCTCTCCATAACACAAAGACTGGGCTGAATCCAAAGACCATGTGTTGCCCATGCAGCATGATCCCTCTCTCGGCCTGCCTAGTTTACTCCAGAGGAAAGGTAACACTAATACGTCTGCAACAAGACAAGCTGCAGAAGCTGCCGGATCAGCAAGGCAATGCTCTAACTGTCCGCCTATCAGAGCTTTAATATTAGACCAGTTGCCGACCACACCTTAGGGCCTGGTCTGCCTTGCCATGACATTTAGTCTTTAGGTTGCACTCTTCCACCGGAAGCCATTGGCACAATGTGGAGTGTCGGGTTTGGTGAGCACCGCCCAACATTCTGCGCTAACAGAAAACAGGTGGTACCGTGTACTGTCATACGGTAGCTCCGTTATATCTGACTAAGACCTGACACACTAGCCAAACAATACATGTGTGTTTATTTATGAACTGTCGTGTGGCCTCAAAGGGTTCCATGATTTATATTCACCGCTGATGATGCTGCTCAACGTATATATATATATATATATATATATATATATATATATATATATATATATATATATATATATATATATATATATAAGAAAAATACTGCCTTCTGGTATATGACGAGCTCTTACGTTCGCAGACGATGTTTTGCTACATCTCACTGGTTTAGAAATCTAGTCTAGGTTTAGCCTGACAGAAATGTTCAGAGCGCTCGCTCTTAGACTTTCGATGCGCTGATGGCCGAGCGATTGGTTCTTGCTCTCCAACGGTCAGTTAGACTTTTCTTTCTTGACTTGGGGAGGGCGGGCGTAAATTACAAGTACCTCAGAAGTCAGAGTGGGTTGGCCTGATGGCGAGGGACACTGGTAATAAGGAAAGCTATCCTACACGCCAAACATCAGTCCAGTGTGGGCTATGCTGGTGTCCAAAGCTAGCGAAGGAAATATACAAAACTTACAAATGTGTGTGTGTGTGTGTTTGAATACACATATATATGTAGGTGTTAGTGTGCGTTGTGTGTGCGCATGTTTGTGTTAGTGTGTGCGCGCGCTGTGTGTGTTAGTGTGTGTGTGTGTGTGTGTTTGTATGCATTTTTGCATGTGTGTGTGTGTGTGCGTACACATGTGTGTAAGTGTGTGTGTGTGTATGTGTGTGTTAGTGTGTGCGCGTGTATGTGCGTGCACATGTTTGTAAGTGTGTGTGTGTATGTGTGTGCACGTATGTGTTTGTGCTTGTGTGTGTTTATGTGTGTGTGTGTGCATGTGTGTATGTGTGCATGTGCATGTGTGTGTTTGTGTTTGCGTGTAGGTGTATTTGTGTCTATGTGTGTGTACATATGTGTGTTTGTGCATCTATGTGTTTGCGCACATATGTGCTTGTGTCTTTGAGCATGTATGTGTGCATGTGTGTGTTTGTGTGTTTGTGTGTGTGTGTGCATGTGTGTTTGTGCATTTGTGTGCTTGCGTACATGTGTGTCTGTGTGTTTGAGCATGTGTGTGTGTGTGCATGTGTGTGTTTGTATGTTTGTGTGTGCGCATGTGTGTGTGTTTGTGTGTGTGTTGTGTTTTGGGCATGTGTTTGTTTGTGTGCGCGCATGTGTGTGTTTGTATGTGTGCTTTTGGGCATGTGTGTGTGTGCATGTGTGTGTTTGTATGTTTGTGTGTGCGCATGTGTGTGTGTTTGTGTGTGTGTTGTGTTTTGGGCATGTGTTTGTTTGTGTGCGCGCATGTGTGTGTGGGGGGGGAGGGGGGAGGGCATGTGTATGTTTGCGCCTGTGTGAACTAATGAAACCAATGTACTTCATTCAATTCATCAAAATGTTGCAGGGATTAGCCATGTCCCGGGAAGATCTATTTATCCGTTCTCCATCAGACCCTGCCACGGCTTCTGTGCGTGTGTGTGTGTGTGTATGTGTGTGTGTGTGAGAGAGAGAGAGAGAGAGACAGAGAGAGAGAGAGAGAGAGAGAGAGAGAGAGAGAGAGCGAGAGAGAGAGAGAGAGAGATATGTGAAATTGTGTCCTGGCATTCGGGCTGACAAGTGGTGAAATTGAAATGTCTCCTCTTACAGGATGAGACAGCCTGGCTGTCGTGCACAACAACATATATCAAAATGATGGTGCTCACAATGTGTACGTTCACTGACATACATGCACACTTACGTCTGCACGTCATGGATTATTACAAACACATAGATGTATAGGAACACACTCACGCACCCAGGCACAAACGCAAGCACACGCACACATACATACATACACACACAGGTCGACAAAACTATCTACTTACCTGCCTACCTATCTATCTATCTACCTACTTACCTATCAACCTACCTACGTACGTACAGACGGACGGACATACACACACAGACACACACACACACACACACACACACACACACACACACACACGAACAATCTGGATATTTTAAAGTAGGTTACATCGCGAAGACAACTGATCACAAATATTAAAAAGAGGCAATATTCATATGTTTGGCCACATTGTGAGAAGACCAAATCTGTTACATATTTTGTTAACTGGAAAGATTTGTAGAAAGAGACATAGAGGAAGACAGCGAGAGAAAATCATTGACAGTCTTGTGTCATGGCATGAAAGGGAGTCAGTTCACGAATTGATACATGCCGCTGTAGATTGCAATTTGTGGAGAAGCGAGATGGCCCACGCCAGTCGGCAAGGCACTTGATGATGATGACGATGATATATAAAAGCAGATACGGGCTGGCTAGGGTGCCAGCTTGCCTGGTGGCTAGTGGGCTATATGGGACCTTGATGAAATGCGCCTGCTTAAATAATTATTAGTGGGTATTTTTAAAATGTTAATGACCTTTAACTAGCTTTGTGGGACGCAGAGGTTTTTCCAAGGCACCAGGGCCGGGTTATATACTGACCAAGACCTATTGACGCGTCCTCGCCGAGCGTCCTGGGCAACAGGTCCCTTCGGGGTCCTGGCCAAAGTCAGTAGGATCGCCGATTCCTCCGAAGTCGGAGAGTGTCTGCCTGTACGGCGAGGAACCACCAGTCTGCACACCAATAAGCCAGACATGGGACAACGGATACTCACACAAACCTCAGGTCCTGTATGACATCACACTGATGTTGGACAACAGGATGCCTTCATCCGACATACAGGACTTCACGTTGGAGCTCAAGCCAACGAACACAAGCAAGCAAGCAACTAACTTTGTCTCATAGCAACCAATATTTTAAAACCCGGTCCGCCATTGCATACGATAAATAAATAAATATATTATTGCTAAAGTGAGAACATGGCATTAGCAATACGCACATGTCAGAATATGATATTAGCAATATGCACATGTGAGAACATGACGATATAAATACGCACATGTGACAACATGGAGATATATTTATACACACATGTGACAACATGACATTAGCATTACGCACATGTGAGAACATAACTATATAAATACGCACTTGTAAGAAAATGACGATATAAATGCTCATTTTTGACAACATGACGAAATAAATATGCACACATGTGACAACATGATATTAGCAATACACATATATGAGAAAATGACATAGGCCGGGTTATAAATGAACACTTCCACATCTTTTGTATTGCTTTTGAAATGATGTACAGTACTGACATATTAGTTGTTAAGCAAGCCATTAGAAAATACGGTTGCCGCTAAAGAATTGTTGATATACAAAAGGCCACTTTTCATTCAAGCAAACATAGAATGGAAGATAATAGGGAAACAAAACTCGCTTACACTCAGGAAATAAATGACCGTAGACCCCGAGGTAGACCAAGAAGACGGTGGAGAGATAATACATGTACAGACCTACAAGCACTTGGAATCAACGACTGGCAAGAGAAGGTCCACCAGAGAGACGAATGGAGACAGATTGTATTTGCAGCAAAGAACCTCAATGGCTCGGAAAGCTGAAGAAGAAGAAGAAACATAGAAATCAAAAACAATGTTTCCCGTAGTGAATTTGAATAATGAAGACACAAACAATAGATTTCACGATGTATTGCCTGACATATTTCGCTGCATCTCATCAGGCTCATACTGCAGAAATCATACAACATAAACTTTAAAAATGAGATAAACCCTTCAAGCTAAAATATACAACACAGATATTCAGACAGTAATTTGAATTGTCTGCCACGGTAATTTTAAACTGACTATCGTGTCTTTTTGTTTGTACAAAGTTATTGTTTTTTTTAATGAATAGAAATTGTCTCTGCCATCTTTACAATACGAAAATTTTGTGTATTGCACAACAAAATAATAAAATGTAAAAAATAACAAAATATTAGAATAACAAAAAATAACAAAATAGCAATAAATTACAAAATAACCCCCCCCCCCCCTCCCCCCTAAAAAAATAATAAATAAAATAAATAAATAAACAAAAAAATAACAAAATTTTCACAATACAAAAAGAACAAATAAAATAAAACAAAATTAATAAAACGACAAAAATTGCTGTTGACAGCCCTTTAACTGTTCTGTTGTATATGTACAGACGATACTGACTGACCGCCGCCAACCGTCCACATTGTTCCAGATTTGTCCTCATTTTTTGCATACTATGGTCTGTCTATCTAGAAATGTCACTTTAAATTATTGTGTTAATTTACTTGTCCTTATTATTGGTCATAGTGTCAGGTCTTAGTCAGACATGACTGAGCTACCGTATGACAGTAGACGGTGCTACTTGCTTTCTGTTTGCGCCGAATATTGGGCGGCGCTGACCAAACCCGACACCCCATACTGTGTCAAAGTCTTTGGATGGAGGAGTGCAATTGGGAGGGTACACGCCTTACCCTAGTGCGAGGCCCTAAGCCTTGGTCGGCAACTGGTCTAGGATGGAAGCTCCGACAGGCGGACAGTTGGAGCATTGCTTTGCTGATCCGACAGCTTCTGCAGTTTGTCTTGTTTCTGGAGTAAATTAGGCAGGCCGAAAAAGGAATCATGCTGCATGGGCAACACATGGTCTCTAAATTCAGCCCAGGCTTTGTGTTATGGAGAGATATAAGTCCAGTTTACAATATATTGTCTGTCAAGACGGCAAGGTGCCAGTCCTGTCAATTATTGGTCAAATTTTGCAAGGCGTACACCAATCAGGAGCAGGCAGCATGGCCACAAGAGTCAGTCAGGCAATCAGTCAGTCAGTCAGTCAGGCAATCAGTCAGGTAATCAGTCAATCAGTCAGGCAGTCAGTCAGGCAGTCAGGCAATCAGTCAGTCAGTCAGTCAGGCAGTAAATGACCCTTCCACACACCTTCAGGTGTATTGTGTAGGTTCTAGCCCTATATGTTTATAGATCAACTGACTGACTGGCCACTTTCACTTCCCAGATCATCTCCTGGTACCCTAGTCCGGCTGCATCGACCTGAAAGCCCAGGCCATCTTTACAAACATGGTCTCAATGGGGATTCGAACACATAACCACCGAATCGGCAGGTCAGCAGATAGGCAGGTCGGCAGGTCGGCAGGCATGGTAGCTACTGTGCTACAGTAATTTCTTCTATAAAATGACTGGGTGCAGTTCTCTCCCAAAGCTCCACATTGGTGAATTTGTCATGGTGTCTTAGAATAATATGCCCAGGCTATCGTGCGTGCGTGCGTGCGTGCGTGTGTGTGTGTGCGTGTGTTGTGTGTGTGTGTGTGTGTGTGTGTGTGTGTGTGTGTGTGTGTGTGTGAAAGCTGCCTTTTCATCTTCTTCCTTCTTCTTCACCCTCTTCTTCTCGTCCATCCTCCTTCTCGTCCACCCTCCTTCTCCTTCCCTCTCCTCCTTCCCCTTCCTCCTTCCTCTGCCTCCTTCCCCCTCCACCTTTCTCCTCCTCCTTCTTCTCTTCTCCTCTCCCTTCTCCTCCTCCTCCTCCTCCTCTTCCTCCTCCTCCTCCTTCTTCTTCTTCTTCTTCTTTTTCTTCTTCTTCTTCTTCTTCTTCTTCTTCTTCTTCTTCTTCTTCTTCTTCTTCTTCTTCTTCTTCTTCTTCTTCTTCTTCTTCTTCTTCTTCTACTCCTGAAGCCGGGGGCACAATGTAGGGTGTCGGGTTTAGTTAGCGCAGAACAGAAAGCAGTTAGTATAGTCTACTGTTATATTGTAGCTCGGTCCTTTCTGACTAAGACCTGAAGAACCTAGCGATACAATGAATAGTTTTTTTTTTTTTAAATGTCTGTTCTGTCTAGCGGCGGCATAATTTCCTTGTCTCTTGATTCGCTAAAATGTGTTTATTTCACCCCATAAGATCAACATCAGTTATTCTGCCAAACCATTTTAAACGTTTTTACTTACGATGGAGAATTTTGCGCAGAAAACACCACAGCTCATTGTATATATGTGAATACAAACATTTAAATGAACATACAAAATAAAACAGACACGAACATATATACATTTAAAAATCTATGACTAAACATAAATACATATACAAAATAACTAGATGAATAAATGCTTCTTATATTTGGTCTCTCTAACCACAGAAATGGCTTGTTGTAAATGCCTCTTTGAATGCCACTCTAGAATATTCTCCTGGCAATGCTGGAATGGACTGTCACATAATGCCAGTTAAGATTATTGATTCTAAAATTTATTTTGCTGGGATCTTCTCAGACAAACGTTGTCCGTTCAATAATCCAGCAGGGGTTCGAGGGGAGGGGGAGAGAACGAAATTAGAGAGGGAGAGAGAGAGAGAGTGGGAGGGAAAAAGAGATTGATAGGGAGAAGGCTGAGAGAGAGAGAGAGAGAGAGAGAGAGAGAGAGAGAGAGAGAGAGCGTGAGAGGGGAAAAAGAGACGGGGGAGAAATGTTGAGAGGGTGGGGGTGAGGGGGGGGGGATAGGGAACGAAAGAACGAGCGAACTTAATTCTCAAAAGGTCACAAATTGGGCAAGAAAGGGGAGAAGAAATAGAGAGATAGGGAGAGGGCAGAGAGAGACAGACAGAGAGACAGAGAAAGATACAGATGGAATGAAAGAGGTATAGCGTGAGAGAGATCGAGATTGATGGATAGAGAGAGCGAAAATAAAGGTGTCGGGTGGGGGGGGGGGGGGGATTGGAAAACGAAAAATAGGAAAGAAAATGCAAAAGATAACAAACATGAGACGCAAAATAGATAGACAACAAATAACAAAATGAAAGAAGAGTTACAAAGTAAACATACTAATCCTTATGATTACAATCGTCACTGAGTGCTGCCGCCGCATTGAAAATCCACTGTAATTTGTGTTATTGTTGCGCCCGCTTGTTTTGAGCTCAAACGCAATCCACACACGCTACTTCTAGTAGCACTGGACATGATTTGTCGTGTGGATTAGCTTTCCCTATTTACCAGTGTCCCTCGCCATCACCATGCTGAACGTAAAATTACCTAGAAAATCGACTTGAGGTTGTTGGCAACGTCCTATAAAGAACATGTGATTGTTTTTAAATAAGTCGAACACTGGATACCCGCCGCTCCCCCACTCCCACCTTGTGTTTCTCGATTCCGAGCTGGAGTCCGAATAGACAGAGTAGTTTATTCCGAGCTGGAGTCCGAATAGACAGAGTAGTTTATACATAGCTGAAGTATGAAGCTGTTTAAATATGAAGAATAATTTTCCAGATTGGTATCCCCAATAAAAATAATTGTGTCCCCAGGCGAGTTAAAGAATTGTTAACTTGCGTTTCTGTACACTTACTGTTTACAGGCTTCCATCTTTGTTGACATTACCGCCCTACTATTTCCTGCTATTGATGTCCTCATCATTCCGGTCCAAGCTGACAGTAATATGCGTCGCCTCAGAAAGATATGATTAGGCAATTCAAACACCAGGCTTCCGACTTACTGGCCTGATGAATTAACAAATAAACAAGGAAATGCTACGCACATAAAGTGCAGGAAAACCTGGTATATGCGAAGCAGGTTGAAAAGAGAGAAGAGATAGATAAATAACGAAGCTAGTGTGAGAGACAGAGATATGAGAAAGATGTGTTGAAAGACATAAAAAAGTGTTCATAAACATAGTTCCTAATATTTTTTTATTAAAAAGTCGCTTGCACCCAATTAATTGCTGAAATATAAAAAAAAAAAAAATATATAAGTGTCCAGCAGGGAATCGAACCAGCAGAGACACTTACCACTGTGCTACTGAGGATATGATTTTGAATCAACAAAAGTATATAACATAGCCACGCTCATGTCCCGATGACGTCATATACGTTAAGTCACGTGACTAGGCAAATCACGTGACCAGGACCACCCGGGGTGTCCGGGACCGGGAAAAATCACGTGATAGTTCAGCTCTGAATAAACAGAGTAGTTTATTCGGAGCTGGAGTCCGAATAGACACTTTCATTTCTTATCCTGTTTCTCCTTCTTACATTGCCCGCCATGTTGGTACATTTCATCCCTGTTGTTACAATCCTTTTTCTATTTCATTGGCTGTTAATGTCAAGGTTTGTCACTGAAAGCACACAATCGGAAGGAAACCTGTTTTGAACAAACTCCTGTCTGTTTCTATAAAATATGTAGATTTAACTGATTCAGTGCTAAACAAAGAAAGTAGATTTGGATTGAGCACTGTGTAAAATCATATGAGCAAGTATTATATTGTAAATTTCCATTCACTGAGCATTAAAATTGTGGAAGATACCGAAGCAAATAACATCATGACCCTGGTATAGCCATATATCGCCCGTCTGTCCAAATATGAGTTCACATGTGGCGATATATTAGCCTTCGTTAACGACTGTAGTGGCTGGCCGAGTGGCTAGAATGCCCTATTTTCCTTCGGGAGACCCGGGTTCGAACCAACGGTAAAGTGTGATTTTTTTTTTTTTTTCTGTCGGGGGAAAAAAGAAAACTCTAACCTGCACTGTTCGCGGCGACTGCACTGGCCAGGCGGCCTTAATTCCCCAGGCTCAAGACCACCCTGCCATATATCGCAAGGTACTATATTGGCAGTAAATTACGTTTCTCTTCAGTTTATCAGGATCAGTTAACAGCATATGCCTAATACACACATGTCGTGTAAAAAGCCTCTTTACTTTACGGATTTATTTCAATAGTTGGATACGATTTCTGTCTCTGTTTCATCGTTCTGTTTTCCGGTGCAAGACTTGGACATA
Source organism: Cepaea hortensis (assembly GCA_963921405.1). Lineage (NCBI taxonomy): Eukaryota > Metazoa > Mollusca > Gastropoda > Stylommatophora > Helicidae > Cepaea > Cepaea hortensis. Next base: position 142,005,646 of record OY992879.1, on the reverse strand, counting down.
GCCCAAAGAGTTAGAGCAGGGGTCGGCAAACTACGGCCCGCTGGCCGCATGCGGCCCGCCACCTGATTTTATGCGGCCCGCGAGGGCATTTAGGAATACAAATGTTTACTTCGTTTTTAAGTTATTTTGTTGAATTTTAAAGAATTTCATGTACCGTTATGAGTGTTTCAACATTTTTGATAAGATTTCTTTCTAATTATCAATTTTTGTAAACATTCCTTGGCCTTCGTAATGTAATGCTTCTTCTTCTTCTTCTTTCGTTCGCCTTAAATACTATAACTGCAATGTTGCCTCTTGTGTGAATTTAATTGTCCTTTTTAGTTCAATCAGCAGTCCATAGAGTTTATCTTCAACAGTCGTCTCTCTTGGCCAGAAGGTTAGCCTAGACATGTTGTAATTTGGGCAGTCTTTGAGTATGTGCTCTGATGTCTGCGACGATAATCCACACGTGCACATGGCTGATTCACCAATCTTGAATCTTGTATACATGTTGTTGCGTAATCTATTGTGTCCTGTTCTGGGGAGCAGGATAATGACTTGTTCTGGTCTGTCCATAACGTGGTAGTCGTCTTGAGCAGGTTTTGGTGGCTTTCTGACTGATTTGATCATTCTTTTCTTTTGATGGTAACGGGCACATCAGGCTGCTCTTCTTTTGCTCCTTCCTTAGCCAATCGATCAGTTCTGTCGTTTCCGGGTACTCCACAGAGGAATGGTATCCACTGTATGGTGACCTTATGCTGGTTGCTAAGTTCAGAAAGTAGTGTCCTTAATACTGCCAATTTCCAATACATCATTTCGTTTTTGTTGATATGAGTTTCTTGCAAGCAACATACGCTTACCTTTTCTTGGTCTGAGATGTTTTCTAGTTCTATTGTTTTGTTGCTGAATCCCTCCGCATTCCAGTGCATTAGTTTTAGTCTTTGTTTGATATGGCCAGGCGCTCTATTCTCAGGTCCCATGTCTCCACAGGACATCTGAGAAGGACCTCCAGTAGTTGTGGTTGGACTCTTTCGAGGCATATGGCCCGGCATTGCACCTGCCTGGGGGTCTAAAGTAGGGCGAGCACCGTAACATTTAGCCGTAGTCGACATATTTCATTGCGCGTGATTGGTGGCATCCTGATTTCTGTGGTGCGCCTCTTCGCTGGTTGCCTCTTTATTCAGCACCTTTCCTTTGCTAGAGCAGACTGTGGCCTTACACATGTCTGCGCATGCACGTACGAGCATACACATCTAGAGCGTTCTGTATATTTCTCGGCGAAAGTGACTCGCCGCCGCCCCTTCTCCTGTTAATTAAAACAGTTCCGCCACGAGAAGGCCAGAAGTTGGACTTCTGCTGCATAGGTGATGAATGCACGATCCATTAGGGTATTTATGCAAGGTTTGGCGCTCACCCCATCCCGGCCCCTGGCTACATACAGCAACATTTGGAACCATGTTATGCTAAAATGAGAATTTATCGATTTTTATATAGAGAAATATTTATCGACAAGAAACATTTAATAAGGGTGATGTTATGAAAAACAGATATTTCTCCGGTGAATAAAATGATTTATTTGCAAGAAAATATTACATTTAAAAGTCTGTTGCTGTTTTAAATTATTTCCACATTTACAATGTTCAAATACATTTTTTTGTTGTAGTAGTATTTCTATACTTATAATATAGTAACATATAAAGGCAGGAAATCAGACCCCTTCCAAATAACATCTGGCTTGAAATAGGGTGATGCACTATCGCCGCTACTCTTCAATCTGGCTCTAGAGAAAGTTGTAAGGAAGGTAAAGGAGGAATGTGATATTGGAGGAACTCCAAGCTGCTTGGTTATGCAGATGATATAGATATTATAGGGCAAAGTGAACAAAAGACATTGGAAATATTGACTCACTTAAAGGGAAAAGCCCAACAGATGGGGCTGGTTATCAACCAAGATAAGACAGAATATATGGTAATTTCAAGAGACGGAATGGCTAGAAACTCTGGCCACATAAAAATAGATAATATGACCATTAAAAGAACGGAAACATACAAATACCTGGGTACAATCTTCAACTGCTCCAACATCATAAGGGAAGAAATACAAACTAGAATCAACTCTGAAAATAAGATATACTATGCACTACAACATCTACTAAAATCAAAGGCGCTATCTCGTAACACCAAAATCACAATATACAAAACACTGATCAGACCAGTTGTGCTGTATGGCTCTGAAACCTGGAGTACAACGAAAGGAGACGAAGCCTTGTTACAAACCTTTGAGAACAAAATTTTAAGACGCATCTTTGGACCCATTAGGGATACACAAAGTGGAGAGTGGAAAAGAAGAAGTAACAAAGACATTTATGATCTGTTTAAGTCCCCGCTAATCACTGGTATCATGAAGGCTAATAGACTACAATGGCTGGGGCATATAGAAAGAATGGAAGATAATAGGGAAACAAAACTCGCTTACACTAAGGAAATAAATGACCGTAGACCCCGAGGTAGACCAAGAAGACGGTGGAGAGATAATACATGTACAGACCTACAAGCACTTGGAATCAACGACTGGCAAGAGAAGGTCCACCAGAGAGACGAATGGAGACGGATTGTATTTGCAGCAAAGAACCTCAATGGCTCGGAACGCTGAAGAAGAAGAAGAAGTAGTATTTCTGAAATTTATTCTGAGTTTACTACTTGTTTCCCGAATATTTTATTTTCACACACAGCCGGAAGTAGGTTTTCTTTCATTTCCGTTTTAAAGTTGTGTACAGTTTTAACTGTTCGAATTTTACTTTAAAAATGAGTGTCAATAACAAACGTAAGATTGAAGATGAATGCCGTGTTTGTAGCTATGAATGGACAACTAATTACTGTTTTATCAAAGTTGGTAGCAAATCAGTTTGCTTGCTGTGTCGTGAGTCAGTGGCTGTCTTCAAGGAGTACAATTTAAAAAAACATTATCAAACAAACTATTCCGATTCGGATACAATTTAACAGCCGAAAGGAGGGAAAGGAAATGCTTTGAGTTGGTGAAATATTTTGGAAAAACAGCAAACTGTTTTCACTAAACAGTCTTGAATTCAAGATGCTGCAATTGAAGCTAGTCTTGTGCGGTCACACAGAATTGTAAAACAGAACAAGCTATTTTCTGATGGCGAGTTTATTAAGGAATGTTTGCTAGATGCAGAAAATATTATGTGTCCAGAACCAAAAAAAAATACAGATATGACAACATTCCTTTATCCAGGAGAACTGTGGTCAGACGTGTTGATAAGATAAGTGACAATGTTATGCATAAACTTCAAGATGCAAGTAAACAATTTTTGTGGTAGTCTCTTGCGTTTGATGAGAGTTATGGCCAGACGCTCTATTCTCAGTTCCCCTGGCTCCACATGACATCTGAGAAGGACCTCCAATAGTTGTGGTTGGGGTCTTTCGAGGCATATGGCCCGGCACTGCACCTGCCTGAGTAGTAAGGGGGGAGGTAACTACTTAGTATTTAAGGATCTGAATCCTTCGCGGTGACGTCATTTTTACTATACGAAAGGTGTACCTCCATATTGATGACGTCACCAAATGGATCATTCGAGGACCGCATTTTTTCAAAAATTGGCGGGTATTTTCTAGGGTCTGGTTGTCCTGGTGACTACTTCCTGTTGTCACTTCCGGTCCCTGGACGGTACGGACGGGTGGGCGGGCGGGCGGGCGGGTGGACCGACGTGAACCGACGCGATCCGACGTGATCCGACGCAAGCGTACTGACCCGGCGGGTGTGGTGCGGTGTTAGGTCACGTGGTGTAAACGAACCCCTGTCAAATTGATATCGACCCCCTTCGATGAGGAGACCGAAATCCAATATGACAGAAAATGATTTATTCCATCTCTCGAGATAACTCGAGTAGGTCAAGTAATGACCGCATTAATAAACTTTCCACCATGATAGTTAATTCGATAGAAGTTCAGACCCATGTATCAACATTAAGCGCTTGTTGAAAATCTGTTTTAAAAATATACTACCCAGCCATAGAATATAATTAAAAATTAACCCCTAAAACACATATTAACGGTTAAATTTCTTGTATGTTTAGTGTAGAATAGTAATGTCAATTTAAAAAAACTACGCTTCTCATTTAAAATAAGCCATAACTTACCGAGATAATCATAAAAATATGTAATTAAACCCCACAAATAACTTCACCTAACAAACATAATTATCTCCCCTTCATTGCACCATAACAAATACACCAGATCAAAGTTCAAACATGTGAATTACTGTCGAGTGACAAAAAGTCTAGTTTCTATCAGGGAGTCTTAAAATATACCAAGCGGACCTGTGTATTTCATTATTTTCTCACTTTTATTCTTTTTATATGATTATTTTCTTTATTTCTTTACCGCTCTCCAGCTTTCATTACCTCTCTCTCTCTCTCTCTCTCTCTCTCTCTGTCTCTCTCTCTCCCTCTCTCTGTTGGTGGACGTTGCACACGCCTAAGTAACTTTAGAACCGCTGTGCACGACCTTGACATCGTAGCTAGCGGCCGTGCCCGGTCAACCATGTCAGTGCTGAAAAACATGTCTGAACTCGTTATGTAGGTACTCTACAGCAATTTTTCGTAGTAAAATTGCCATGTCAGCAGTTGTATATCTAGCAATAAACTAGCGTAAACTGGTTTAAACCAGTCTAAACTGGTTATGGCTATAGCCATATCACGTGACTTGGTGCTGTAAAACAGCCATACGCCATAGCTAAGGCCTCATTCTATTCCTGACCACTAAAGAGAAGCATCCTCGAGCCACTTACAGCCCACTGGAGAGACAGAAGCATCCTACACAACGCACGGCCCGCTCTGATCACAGAACCCACAGCCAGCCGACGAGACAGAAGAGAATCTTCTTACAGAACGGACAGCCCCCGCCGGAGAGACAGAAGAGAAGAGGTGAGTATCATAATTATTCAGCTGTCCCATCCGACATGTTGCCATTCGACTCGAGCACCATATATACCATGTGGCTACGTCATCAACCCAACTACGAATATAGGCCTCACCTGCTGCTTCAACATACTTAAAGTTTTCTTATTTTGTAAACATCTAAATTATAAAACGTCTTTCTGAATTTTTAGAACCGCTGTTTTCTGTGTACAACGCGGCAACGGAGATCTTGACTTTAGATTAGCAAACCGCAGCGTTTTCCCCCTGTTAATGGATACCGCTCAACAATGACCACTCACAATCTCAGGTAGCGATAAAACTGCGAGGGGTCACTTCACTCGCCGCTTATCAGATATCTCCTCGGCGCTCAAGCGGGGGAGTCAAACGAGGACATTTTTTGCAACGTGGCATGAAGCGTAGTTAAACTTTAGAAAGAATATAGTAATATACGGTTGTTGTTTTTTTCAAGGATGTTTGTTTGTTTGTTTACTGTGGGTGATACATGGAGGTGTAAATAATATGAATCTAGAACCACTGTGTGTTGACACACACATAGACTATTTACACGTATGACCATCTCATTTCCTACTATTCAGTATCAGGTGCCATGGCGACTAGCGCATGCAGGTATCCACGGCTTTCTATAGCAGTGGAAACGCATTATAATACAGCGGTGTAATGCAGTCTATGCCATAACGGTAGTAATCAAAGCTAGGTTAATGCCTGGGTATTCATCATCAGCATGTGTCGTGTCAATTAGCTCAGGCACGGCTCTCTGTAGCATCGGAAATCCATCATTCGTAGTGTATATGTAAATCTTAGTAAGATTGCCAGTGATTTATGGACGACCCGACATTCGTGTCCATCGCCCTATGTGTCTTATACTTTTGTGTCTAATAGCTCTACCGTGTATAGTTATGTATTTGTAATGTAAGCGGTCATCATTGCAAGCTCACGTGTCTCTGTCGCTTGCTATTACAGATTGAAACTGCTAAAACCGAGGGAAAGTAAAAGTGATCACGCCAAAGACAACAATAGAAAAACCAAAGGAAAGGACTGAGCATAAGGTACATCTAACACTGTATCATCATCACCATCGTCTCATCATCATATTGGCGTCAGCCACTGGTGTAAAGCGGAGACATGAAAACCATCAGCCTTTCTTGCAGTGGTGTGCTGGCGTGTGTGTGTGTGTGTGTTTGTTTGTTTGTAAGTGTGTATGTGTGTGCGTGCGCGCGTGCGTGTGTGCTATCAATTACAGGACGTCGCAGTCAACCCCAACATTGTTTGTTAGCGCGTGTACCATCATGACAGCCGTGTGTGTGTGTGTGTGTGTATGTGTGTGTATGTGCGCATGTAGGAGTGTGTGCGTGTGTGGGTGTACTGTCGAGTGCGTGCGTGGGTGTGCTATTAATTACAGGACTTCGCAGTCAACCTCAACATTCTATGGATTGTCAACCGTCCTGGGGCAAGTTTGCGATTCTCAGTTTGAATGAACGACAACCATGTCATGTGCATGTGAAGAGGGTGCATCGACAGCTAGTTGTTTATCTATTACAGGACGTCGCAGTCAACCCCATCATTCTTTTTGTGGTTGTAAATTCTCGGTAAGGTTGGTCATTGAATTTACAGGACATCGCACTTGTGTCAGGCGCTCTGTGGCCAACTCGACTACCACTGTGTGGTTTTGTGTCTAATAGCTCTGTCATTTATAGTATTGTAATGTAAGCGGTCATCATTGTAAGCTCACGTGTCTCTTTCGCTTGTTATTACAGAATGAAACGGCTAAAACCTCGGGACATTGGAAGCGACCGCATTGAAGACACCGCCAGAAGAAGCAAAGGAAGGACTGCTCATAAGGTAAAAAGCTAACACTGTATCATCATCATCATTCACCATCATCATCATATTGGTGTCTACCGCTGGTGTCAAGCGCAGACATGAAAAATAGCATCCTCTCTTGAGGCGATGTGATGGTGTGTGTGTGTGTGTGTGTGTGTGTGTGTGTGTGTGTGTGTGTGAGAGAGAGAGTGAGAGCCGGAGACATACAGACAGGTACAGGAAGAGAGTGGACTAGAGAGTGAGAGAGAGATAGAGGAAGAACGTGGGTTGTGGTATCTCCTTTACAATATGATAACTATATCCCTTACTATCTTGCCTTCTGACTAGCTCCTCTGTCGCACGCTACTTACCATGCTTTGTGTATATAAGACATTTTAAAATGTGTCATATTCTATGTAATTTACAATGTATGTGCTATATGGAGCCTATAATTCCTTCTACAGATTCACACAGGCTACAACAGACAAAAGAGGTAGTCAACTGAGAGCTGTTTACAACGAAAAAAGTCAACCATAGGAGGTATGTATGCTATCGTTCTCTCATTGTCCTGTAGTATGGATCATAAGTAGTATAGCAGTCGCTAAGTCAGAAAATATGGGTCACTCCCTAAAGGTCGTAGGTTGCTATATAAATGATATATAATATAAATAGTGTTACAGAGCCTGTAGTAGTATACCAAGCCCTAACTATACTAGAAAGCCGATGCCGCTTCAGTGAAGTCATATTTTACTATATAAATGATCTATAATATAAATTAGTGTATGGGTCATAAGTAGTATGTGCTGTCTTACCTAAGTGAGAAATCAGGAGCCACTGCTGTGAAGTCATGTTTATTATATAAAAGATCTAGCAGCAAAAGTATGAAATAAGCCCCTTCACTAGTAGTACTACATGGGATGTGACATGCCAAATTTTTGGTATATTTTAGTGAAATAAATTTATATAAACATATAAGCAAAATAATGGGTGTAACCTGTTTGTTAAATATCTTTTCTCCACAGCTGATTGACGTCCCACACATATACGTGTAAAAGAAGATATTGCTCACTATAACCTTTGGAGCAGCACACATAACACGTCATATAATACGCGAGAAATAGTGGTGGAAATACTACTATTGTGTATACTACCAGAAACCCGACAATAATGAAGACGACCGGAAGTGCTCTACTGTTATATCTATCACCGCTTTTATTGTCTCATCACTATCATCAATTTCGACTCTTTGGACTACTATGGCTTCTTCTCAGAAATCTGTCTTTCTCTGTCCTATCTGTGGTAAAGAATACACAAAACAATCTTACTCGCCACATTAACAAAGTACACACTACCACAATGTCACATCTGTGGCAACTTATACAATAGGCAGGACAATCTAAAACATCATGTAAAAACACATCAGCAGACAGCATCCTCACCATCCCATACTACACCATCAAACACTACACCATCAACATCAGACACTACATCACGTAAAAGAAAAGCACCAACAGACACACAAGTAGCTAAAAAAAACAGAAACTTGATCACGTGGAATCAGAGGAAGCCGCCATAGTTGACTAAATAGACGAGGAACTAAAGACTGTAGACATCATCCGCGACCCTAACATCCAGCAGAAATATAGAGACGTCTGGCCCTATGTTAAGACACATCAGAACATCCACAAATGTGTATCGACCTATAATTTTTTTCATCGACCATACTCAATACAACCAATTGCCTGGACGGAGACTTTAAAACCAATATTTACTAGTGAGACACGCAGATTCAAAGAAAATTATTCACATCACATGATCTTACGTCATAAGGAGACAGACGAAGTTAGATTTTACCATTCTTCATCGAACAATGGATGCCAACTCAAAATCCCCCACCTAGTTAACCACGAAAAAGACTTTGACGATTTTGTAGAAATAGTTCAGGACAGTGACATGCTTAACTACGCCCTACACAACAGATCTGACACTAAGTACATGGTAGAGACAATCCCCGCTACTAGCTTTTACATATATGACATAAATGAGCACCAAATAGGGTGTTGTCTAGAGGATTGACCTACCCACATAAGACACAATTATGGCATCAATATTTTACAGCATGACTCAAACAACAAACCATACACTGGCTTGTTATGCCTTTTCCGATGTCTGGCGGTATTCAATGGGACACCGGTGACATATCTTAGGAAAAATACAATTCGCTTAGCTAACCAGTGGCAGAAATATCAAAAGTTAGAGACGTTAGACATCTTCCCTGGGGTTAGACTTATTTATATACCGGCAATAGAAAACTGCTTTGGGGTAAATGTAGATATCTTTGAGTTCAATGAGACCCAAGCCCTGGTCCCCAAACTTGGTAGTAGTGGGAAACATGCTAAGATTTTGAGAGTATTACTGTACAAGGATCATTTCATGTACATTAATAATCTTGACAGAGTAGAAAAAATCATTCGGGTGTAGTGCGTGTTGGAAATTGTGGAGTGGGTTCTGGGAGATGGATAGACATTCTCAGACCTGTAATGGGGGCTAACTGTTCACAGTTATAAAGGAGGTGTGTACTCCGTGACAGAGACTGTATGGGAAGCCACCAGCTCACTGGGTGTGCCAGTGAAAACTGATTATATCTACCCATACAGAGCGGCCTATGATTATGAGGCGTACTTTGTGAAAAGTAATATACCAGGGGAAACCAAGTCCACCAGATCTTTAAGAAAGCATGCCCCCCTTAGTTGGTCGATAGCCTATAATGTTCCTGGTTTCACGGACCCTATCTGCCACATCACAGCGGGTGATCCTCAGGACTTGGTGAGGCAGATAGTTGACTATCTGACTCAAATCGCTGATGCAGCGTATACGGAATTACGAAAAGAACATAATTGGGTGTATACAGCCTTAGAGGCTAAAAATGAGCACATGCTAGTGGCTAAGTAAGACGAGTACCTTCGCGGGTTGCCGGTGCTGGGGTTCAACTCAGAGCGGTATGACATTAATTTAGTGAAGCCTTATCTAATAGAGTCCTTCATCTCTGCCACTGATGACCCCTTTAACTACGTAGTGAAAAGGAATAATAATTTAATGGCCATTTCCACCAAAAATCTTAGATTTCTAGATATTGTTAACTACTTAGCCCCGGAATTTAGTTATTCCAAATATTTAGCGGCCTATGTCATCAAAGAGACGAAGGGGGTGTTTTGTTATGTGTATATAACATCCTTGGATAGACTAGAGGAGACTCGCTTGCCTCCACACGAGGCATTTCATTAGCAGCTGAAAAACGCCAATATTTCAGTTGCCGAACACGATGAATGCCAACGAGTATGGAGCGAGAACCATATGTCGACACTGGCATACTTTTTTGCGCTGGTACAATAATAAGGATTAAAACGTTTTATTGAGGCATTAGATAAACAAGTGGAATTTTACAAAGGGTTAGGTGTAAATATATTCAAGGATGCCATTTCTGTCCCCGGGATGACCCATAGGTATCTGTTTAAAACTATACCCAAAAACAACTACTTTACCCTGTGCTCCAATAAGGAGAGTGATCTGCACACGAAAATTAGACAAAATATTGTAGGAGGCCCCTCGATCATATATTATAGGTATCATGAGGTAGGTAAGACTAGGATTCGAGGAGGTAAGCCAGTTGAGAGTGTGAAAGGGTATGATGCCAATGCTCTATACCTGCTGGCTTTAACACAGAACATGCCCACGGATTTTCCTGTGATACGTAATGCAGAAGATGGGTTCAAGCCCCATAAAACAAGAGTTTATATCGTTCAGTGCAGAGAGTGGTTGGCATGGGTTGAACATAGTTTAGGCATAGAATTAAAATCCCAGTTTAATGCGCGCGAGATGTCCCTAGGAGAAAGACACATCAGAGTTGATGGGTGGGACAAAAAGGATCGAACCGTCTACCAGTTTCATGGGTGCTTATTCCACGGGCATAAAAACTGTGTACTGACCCGTGGTCACGATGTTAACCCGGTGAGCCAGAAACCCTTGGCAGAATTATATACCAACACGCGTGAAATTCGCAAGTATCTGAAAGAAGAGGTTAACGTCACGGTAGTGGAGATGTGGGAATGTGAGTCTCAGAGTCTCAAAAAGACCAATAACGCCATTAAGAGCTTCATAAAAACCACATTCCCATATGTCGCACCCTGGCATCGGTACGAGGCCATAGACCACGAAAAGATCATAAAGGCTGTTAAAAACGAGACTTTGTTGGGTTTAATAGAATGTGACATCCACGTACCAGACGAGTATAAAGAGCTATTTTCAGAGATGACACCCATCTTTAAAAACACTGATGTGTCTAGAGTCGACATTTGTGAGCTCATGAAGAAGTATGCCGAGACCCATAAGCTGTTTAACGGCTCATGTCGGACTCTGATAGGTAGCTATGTAGGGGAAAAGATCCTATTGGCCACACCATTGTTAAAATGGTATCTGACACATGGTTTAGAGGTCACTAAAATATATCAGATCATCGAGTACAAACCTGAGAAGTGTTTTGAAAGGTTTGGTAAAGAGGTGTCTGATGCCAGACGGGCGGGTGACCTCGATCCGGCCTATACCATTAAGGCAGAGACAATGAAGCTATTGGGAAACGCAGCCTATGGCAAAAAGTTAACCAACAAGGCCAAGCATACCAATGTTTTATATTGTCGCGGGGCTTGCACATCAAAGTTGGTGAATCAACCTCTGTTTAAGAAGATGACCATGTTGTCAGATGATGTGTTTGAGGTAGAGTCTCTGAAAAAGACCACCTTATGGGATCTACCCCAACAAATAGGGTTCTTTGTGTACCAGTACGCAAAGCTGCGCATGTTAGAATTTTATTATGATTTTTTAGATAGGTTTATAGCTAGGGAGGATTTTCAGTTGTGTGAGATGGACACAGATAGCTTGTATTTAGCTCTTAGCACACCGATCCTAGCACAGGCCGTCTGATCGGAGCTTCAGGAAGAATTGTATAGAGTCTATAGCTCCTGGTTCCCGGCTGAGGTCTGTGATAGCCATCAATGGGATTTTATTAGCAGTAGGGGAGTTGTACCAGCCTGTGACGCGTGTAAGGCTAAGCGAGTCTTCGACACAAGAACCCCTGGGTTATTTAAGTTACAGTATGAGGGAAAGGGGATGGTCTCCTTATGCAGCAAGACCTATCACTGCTTTGGAGACTATACCAAGACCAGCACTAAAGGGCTGACAAAACAACACAACACACATCTAGACAGAGAAGTCTTTCTAAATGTACTTGACACCCAGACAGCGACTGTAGGGACAAATATAGGTTTTAAGACACATGATTCCTCTGTGTACACGTATTATCAATACAGAGAGGCTTTATCATACTTCTACATCAAATGAAAAGTACACGCAGACAATTATTCCACATCACCACTAGATATATAAGTGTACCATAATATGTAAATACTCTTTTTCCGCTTGTCCCACTACCTTTTTCTACTTCAGTTCTATTATGATTGTGGTGTACTGTGAAAATAAACGAATCAATGTGTGTGTGTGTGTGTGTGTGTGTGTGTGTGTGTGTGTGTGTGTGTGTGTGTGTGTGTGTGTGTGTGTGTGTGTGTGTGTGTGTGTGTGTGTGTGTGTGTGTGTGTGCTTTCCTTGTGACTTATCTATATCATTGAAAAAATAAAAGACTGTCCCGATGTGTAAAGTCACATGTTTTCATTGAGTGATATTGAAAAATATTGAATATTATGCAAACAATGTTTTAATGGAAAAATAAAAGTTATGAAACGAAAAATATTTTGTTTTATTTGTTTATTCAGTGAAATGCTTGACATGTGTTTTGTTTATTCATGTTGTCGTCTTTCTGGTTGTCGTTTTGTCATCTTTCATTTTACGCGAGGATGTTTCTTCATGTTGATTGTAGCTGTGGAATATACTATGGAAAAACAAATGATCTGCCAGAGGCAGCACAGAAAACACCACATAGAAAAAAACCAAGATAACGCAAATTTTCTTTTTTCTTCATTTATATTTTAAAACGTTTATACATATTGATTGTTCACATAATTGTCTCCTGTGGGCTGTCGTCTGACCTTGGTAGACACACATCTGACTGTCGGATACACATCTGAGGTTGGTCACACATCTGAGGTTGATCACACATCTGGGGTTGATCACACAGCTGCTTGGGTAGAGTCTTTTGACTTGGGTATCTTCGTTTAGTGCCCTTTTTGACCTGGACATTCTTTCTTCGGTTAGTGTCTTCTTTACTGACTTGAATAGGTTTCTGGTTGATTCTATCAAAGTCTTTTAGGATCTCGCGATGTAGAGGTATCAGCTGTTCATATTCTTGACGAGTAAATGTCATTCCCAATGGTGCAGGAAACCTGGTCTCGGATTCACCAAAGAATCGACGGATGTGTAACTTGGTTATTCCTCTGTAGGATGAGACAAATACAGCCTTGACGCCATCTCCCATTGGTCTAGCAATGTCACTATTACGAGTCAGGTAGACCCAGTTAGCTGTGTTGCGTTCTGTTGTCATCTTCAGAATGAGCTAATGGTACTCGGATCGGGTTATATACTAGGGTGTAAACTGGTTATATCGTCTCAGCTGCATTACGTATGGCATGACTAGGCGACGTACTAGCCGATCGTTGACCCATTGTTTGCTTGAAAAAGGTTGGAGAATGCGGGTCATGCTCGCCCCACGACTTTTCATCAGGATGAAATAGAGACCACAGGCGTTGCTTAACACATCTTGTAAGACCCGTGTATTATACATGAACGGTGTGTCTGAATGATGGACAATAAAATTGTACAGGTCACTGTGTAAGGGGGGGTCAGACCAAATGAGTCAAAGTACTTGCATTTGCCTGACCCGTCGTAGTACATGGTGACCCAGTGGGAACCTGGTTTATAGCTAGGATCAGTGTTTACAATAAAAACCGTTGGTTTGCTTCTATCTAGATGTCGGGGTAGCTGATCTTGAGCGCACACTCTGACCTGTAGTCGACGAGCATACGTATCAGCTAGTAGTATTCTGGTAATCTGTTGCTTGTTCATTATGAAGCGTAATCTGTTAGCACTTGTCTGGTCTTGGATACTTCAATTATCCCGTCGTGCTCGGCGTAGACGATGAATTGTAATGGCTCTGGGGTGGGTGTGTTGAACTTAACTTCCAGTGTTAAAGGCCCCGTCCTCGGCATCTCAAACTGGTCTCCGTCCAGTAAACTGGGACTCAGATCAAAAGCATACAGCGTATAGCCATACTTGATTTGATTTTGGTCAATTGAGTTGCCGGCGTCTTTGCCTACTAGACCCATGGCTAGGTTAGTACCAAAATACGCTCGTACTTATTGGTTGCGCTCAAAGTCCATGGTCAGCGGTTTGCTGGTGGCAGCTGGACCGTCGACGGTTACGTTCAGGTACGTCAAACCAAAAGTTTGAAAATTATACGGGTTATAGCTGTAGGAACCGTTAAAAGCTACTGATGTAACAAGTCCTATCACGACGCGAATGGATGTTTGACTCATAAACAGATTGTCTTGAGTGTGAGATAGCATACCCTGGGGGATAGCTAATGTTTTTAGCACCACACGCTTGAACGGGAATTCCGCGTTGGCTCTCATCAAGGCTTTCTCAAGGGCGAGCGCGATGGCCGAATTCAGTCTGGCTTTATGAACCACCAGCGTGGCATGGGTTATAATTGATGAATAACCAAGCGCCCAGTCAGGAGCCAAGAGATTACAGGTGGCATTGGATGGAGTCAGCTTATTGTTCACATCCACGCCGTTTATCATATAGCGGTCTTGCACAAAAATGTCGGCATGTAATCGACCCATCATATCTATTTCTTGACTCTCACTGGCTAGTTGACGTCGTGTTCTTAGTCCCTTGTTGTTTTCGCCTTGCGTGTCATCGTGGAATTTGGCCGTGTCATAGTAATAGAGTGCGGCTGAGAGATTACTCTTTTTGGCTTCTTCCCCATGGTTCAACGTAGCTTCCAAGTAGGCTCTATACGGATACGTATTTTCACTAGGGGTGATTAGCGTGTCGTTGAGTGAGACGTTGACTTGAGAAAATAAACTATGCAGGTAATAGTTGACAGGAGCGACATCGGCCGTGGGTGGTAGTTTGTCACTGTTGGGTAGTGTGACTTTAGCTCTTACGTGTAAGAAAGTGTTAAACAGATCCAGATACTCTTCACTGGCACCAGAGATGGCAAATTCTATAGGTGCGCCGGGGGCTAGTGAGGCTAAAGGGTGTATCTCCAGAAACTGGCCTTCTTCCACGGCGGTCTGCGTGGGTGGTACACTAAATAGATCCAGACCAGAATGAAAACACTCGCAGGAATGAGGGTGAATCAGAGCCATTATGCAAAGATATCCGAGTGCTGGTGTTTCTTATTATGAGCTCGGCGATGTGCGGGGGCTAGTTTTATACGTTTACTTGGCTCACCAGGTGGCGCTACGCGTCTCTTTCTTCTGATACCGCTACCTGATTGGCTAACTTGGTTGACAGCTAATTGCAGTAGACGCTGACCAGCTTGCTTGGCATGCTCTTTGAAGGAATCCCCAACATTCCTACCAGTCACAGCATCTTGGGCCACTCGCAGACCCGTCACGAGACCTTCTCTGAGTAGGGCCTTACCACCGGTCTTTAGCCAAGGTAGAATCGTGCGACCGAGTCCACTGAAGAAACTACCGATACCACGACCTCTCTGACTCCGACCACCCACAAAGACTGGCATGCCATGTCCAGCTTGATTACAGTAAAGGTCCTCGTACAGTCTGGGATTTCGACGTAACGCCACGTATTTCATTATTCTAGGTCTGATCTCCTCCAAATTCGAAAATGTAACGTCAGCACTAAAGTCCCGGAAGTGAATGAGACGTTTGTGCCGGTATCGGTGGTTAAAAGGATTTCCACCGTGTTGAAGGAGTACCAACTCAGCGGTACGTAATGAGGTTTGTCGTAGGCGTGATACACCGAAGCCGACAGCTGACTCATGATAGGTACCGTCCTCAGTAATGGGACCATGATGTCTCCGACTGGTCACGCCGCTATGAGATTGCAATAGACGTAGATATTTTGCACGTCGTTATTTAGATCTATAGCCACTTGGCCTTCCATTAATGGGTTGGTGTGTGATATCTTCGAGGAGTGAAGTCCTAATATATCTTTCAACTTTTCGCTAAACATAGCCACGGCCCCCGATTCGAATATTTTCATGATGACTTTCTTTGAGGTATTGTCGAAATAGAATCTGACGCGAGTCTGATCATCGACCATTATTCGATTCAGCTCCGCTATAAACGCGTCTGGTGAGCTGTATAGGCCTGGGGGACACAGTTTTCTGGAATTTCCTCTGGTAGGTGAGTTGTATCTTACCCACACTTCATTCTCTAACACATTGCAATAGTAGTTGGGAAATTGAATTTTGGCCAGACCCACTTCGTAATGCTGATTCACCTCAATAGTCTGCGGTAACTTGACGAAATAGTGACCTGGAGTGTTCTTGGGAAACATGTTGGGCGAAGCATTGCTCGGTAAGATCACGTAGAAACTCATATTTTAGGGTTTGGTAGCATGTAACCCAGACAGCTGCTTAGCAGAGCGATCCACAACTTGCCCTCGGCTTCGTTGACGTTGCCTCGAGACAGATTGAATAGTGATACACCAATGACGGTGTATATAATGATCAGTTGACAGAAGATGACAATCTCTAGTCGCGGCACTCGACGACCAAACATGCAACAGACCGAGTTTCTTTCTCCTTCTGTGGTATTTTGTGAGTTAGTTTCCACGTTGGTTTCTTCCATTAGTATCTGGTTAGGTCTGAGACCCAACTGTTGTATGACTTGGGATATCCGAACCACTTGACTAAGTACTGTCTACTACCGCACCTGGGCCTTTCTTGTAAGACTGATTCGACGCGTTACACTTGCTTGTCTCTGGCGAGTTGTATTTCTTCTCGGTAGAATGCCCCTTGAAGTTTTTCCCCCGAATCGTCTTTTAGCACATACGTCACCGGACTGGTCTGATTTATACGACTGACGGTATACAGTTCTTCTGTCCACGAGGGTGTATACCCCTTTTTAAAAGGTTGTTTGGGTTGAGCCAGTCGGACTCGATCGCCGGGTGTAAAATACACTTTTCTGTCGATAGTCTTCTGATACAGGTTAATCCACACATCGTTTAGATTCTTATAATTGACTTGCACGGGCGCCATGCGAATACTTCTGTGATACGAGCCGTTGTAGTTGCGGATCAGTTTATCTATCACATCGACGTATCGAAGTTTATTGGTCTTGGTGAAATAGCGCCACATTTTTTCTTTCAGAGTTTGATTGAATCTTTCCACTATCGCGGCTTTCACATCTTCATTCTCAGTGGTAAAGATATGCACACCTCGATCTTTCAGAAATTTTAAAGAAGTCCGGTTGACAAATTCCGATCCTTTAACAGTCTGAAAATTTATCGGTTGTCTATCACCAAAAATTTTACTCACGGCGTCCACCAGCTCTTTCCCCATTTTCTTCTTGATCGGGATGGCCCAAGCATATTTACTAAACACATCGAGACACATCACTATGTACGACATCCCATCGTTGTGTCTTTGTAATTTTCTCATATCTATCAAGTCGGCTTGAAACTGTTGATTTATACCACCGGTTATAGTTTGACGTCTCTGGAACCGACGACAGATCGGTTTATGTAAAGTATATGTATCATAATGGCGTAGCCAAGTCTCTACCTACTTCAATAGAGTAGGCTCCGGGTTTCTGTGGGTCGTAGTAATATCTTCTTATTTGCGAGGCCATTTTTCCCACTTGGGTGTAGGTATCCTACTCTTCTTTTTGCTTCGCCTGAGTCTGTAAGGTGGTGTTGTCTCGACTGTTTGTTCGACTACTTGACTTTTAGCCGGTTCAATAGATGTTGGTTGAGTTTTAGCCAGTGTCGGTTGAAGAGGTGTCTCGGCTACTGAAGCCGGTAGAGTGCTGACTTCGGGTTTTTATTCCTTGATATCCACTACCCCTAAAGGTTTATGTCTGTACTGCTCAAGTCGATTCAGATACCGTTGGAAAGTCTGTTGATACACTCGGGCTTTTTCACGAGGTGGTAGATCTTCTTTATCTAGGACATGTTGCATTTGATTATCCAATTCGCGCAAGTTATCTGTTAATGTGTCGGGTGGTACGTAGGAGTTTTCCATCAGCCGGGGATCAATCAAGATCATTTTCTTCATTATAAGCCCACGACGCCTTTCAACACGTTTAGAATATGATCTAATAAAGCGCCTATGAAGCCACCTTGATGCAAGATTTGTTTCCTCTTCTTGATAGAAAGCTTCTTACGCATGAGCGCTCTCAGACTGTTCTTGTGCCGGCGCAAACGTCTCTTCTGAATAGATGTCAGTGGAACATTACCTTTTAACACATTGTGACAGCACTCGCAAATTGATTGGACGAGGTCTGGTGAAGCCGATTTAATTACTGCTTTCACGTCAGCCAGCTTCGCCTCGACCAGAAATCGCAGCATAGCCCCGTGACGTTTTATTCGGTTGGACATATTTTTTAAGTACGTAGACGACTTGACGTTGATCTGGAAAAATATGACTTCATAAGCGGAGCTGATCCGGTGTTTCCTGTCGAAGGTCAAACAGCAAATAACCGTGTGGAGCCGCTGTCGCGTCCTTAAAACTCTCTTGGACATATGACACGCGTCCTGGATACATCTGTTTGGCCAGGTTAGTAATCTGCGACCCGTCACATGGGTTCTTAAATACCACTAGGTAATGCGAATTCAAACTGATGGTTCTCTGCTCTTTATTCTTTCCAAAGAGATTCTGGACTATACACATGACACTGAGGTTGCGATGATGACTGCCTTTAGTAAAAACCTTAGTCACCCTATCATCTGTCTCAGACATTAGGTCATCTATTACCACTAGACGACGTCTATTACCTGTCCACTGGTCCATATCAGGCAAGCCTTCGTTAAATTGAATGCTCTTCATAGTCTCATACATGGATTGCCATTCTCCATAGCACCATATAATCTCCTCTGGAATCAGATCAACCATGTCTGATAAATGAGTCAGAAACTTTTGAACAAAGACGGATTTTCCACACCCTGTTGGTCCCGCAATCAAAGCCGTAAAAGGATGTTTCCATCTCCGATCCATGACTAATAATATTCATCTACCCGTTCGACCTTGTATTTTATGGGACTCGAACCCACCCCGCTGCCGCCGCCGCACCGTCAGCCGCCGCACCGCCGCCCGCCCGGGAACCGGAAGTGACAACAGGAAGTAGTCACCAGGACAACCAAACACTAGAAAATACCCGCAAATTTTTGAAAAATATACGGTCCCCGAAGGATCCAGTTTGGTGACGTCATCAATGTGGAGGTACACCTTTCGTATAGTAAAAATGACGTCACCACGAAGGATCAAGATCCTTAAATACTAAGTAGTTACCTCCCCCCTTACTACTTGCCTGGGGGTCCAAAGTAGGGCGAGCACCATAACATTTAGCCGTAGTTGACATATTTCATTGCTTCACTAGGGCATGTTTCCTTAGCGACTCAATGAACATGCTCCAGAGGATAGAGATGGTGGGGGGGGGGATCCGACGAGAATGGTTGCTGTCTCTGGAGCGGTCTCGGCTGGCAAAGATTAGTTTCATCTTCGTACCAGGGCATGCGGGAGTACAAGGGAATGAGCGGGCTGACAAGCTAGCAGGTAACGCTAGTGTGGAGGGCGGACGCGCCATGGACCAGGCTGACATTCTGAATGCTCTACGAGAAGTAAGACTTTTGCGACAACCAAGTGATGACTGTGAATCTACAACCATGGCCATACTGCTGGCCATACTGCGAGAACAACAAATTAAAAGAGGGGTGGCCAAACAAGAACACTACGCAGGAAGCCAAAGAAGACTGATAAACCAACACAGAACTGGTGTCGTTAGCCGTTACACGCTGCGCGATTTGCTGAGGAGGGGATCCGAGCACTTATGGACTGAATGGTTCGATGTGCAATGAGGATGATCTGTCGACTAACTAACTAACTAGAGTACCGATGTACATGACACTGCCCAATTATTGATATTTATAAGTGGAATACACACTTCTTTCAAACTCACTGAAGAGTTATTGAGTGTTGAGTCACTCAAAGACACAACTACAGGCCATGATATATTCAATGCTTTTACTAACTGTATTGAAAGAACTGGGTTAGTTCGGAACAAGATGGCAAGTGTTACAACTGATGGAGCTCGTGCTTTGACTGGAAAAAATGTAGGTCTGATAAAGTTGATAAGTGATAAGATTAAAGCAGAATATCCAGACCACACATTATTACTACTTCACTGTGTGATTCATCAAGAAAGTCTGAGAAAAACTGTTTTGAATAACAAGCATGTTATTGACCCAGTTGTCAGTGTCATCAACCTCATCAGATCAAGAGGACTTAATCACATACAGTTCAAGAATTACTTGACTATTTGGAAACTGAACAATCCGATGTCCTGTACCACACCAATGTTCGATGGCTGAGTCTCGGCAAGGTGTTGAGGCGGGTGTGGGAACTCAGAGAAGAAATAGTGATGTTCCTAGAGATGAAGGGCATTGACTGTGACTTTAATACTAATATTGGCAATAAAGAGTGGACTTTATGTTTGCCATTGAAATTATGGAAAAGTTAAATGAACTGAATTGACAAACTTCAAGGCAATGGTATGTTCGCACATGAATTGTATGTACATGTAAAATTATTTCAGGCAAAACTCTCACTGTACTCCAGACAAGCAAGTGAAAAAGATTTTGTCACTTCCCTTTGCTGAAACAAGAAACCATTTCTGGTGAAATGACTGAAAAGTACAAAGCCCAATTAGATGCACTGATTGAAGAATGTGGATGGAGATTCCAAGATTTCAAGAACGTAGAGCCACAGTTCAATATTCTCAGTTCCCCTTTCAGTGCAGAAGCTGATACAGCCACAGAGGATATACAGTTCGAGCTGCTTGACTTAGAAGCAAATCATGACCTGAAAGAGAAATTCAAGTCAGATGGTTTGCTGGATTTCTATGGATCTTTATCACAAGAATCATTTTCCAACTTGAAAAACTTTGCAGCTAAACTTTTATCATTGTTTGGGTCAACATACATTTTCGAACAAGCATTCTCTTCCTTGAAGATCAACAAATCTAAGAGTAGGTCTTTATTGTCGGACTGCAACTTGCATGCTGTCATGTGAATTTCAACAAGTAAACTTGCTCCAGATTTCAAGAATATTGTCAAAAAGTGCAAGCAGTTACATACATCTCATTAGAAATCAACAATTATAGTGACAGTGTAGTCGGTTTGTGTCTAAATTAAAGCCATTGATAGATAATAAAGAATATTTGTTATAATAACAAGTTGTAAAATCTTGTTAACAAATTAGTAAAAGTTTTTGTCCATATTGTCAAATATAATAAATAATTATATAAGTAAAATATGGGGATGGCACGTCGTAATAGCACAAAGAAACAAGCAGCTTCCAAGATGCATAGTGAGAAAACCGACCAGACAATCAAGAAGACGAACCTGCCTTTGGAGAGTCTGCATGCAAGCTGTAATAAAGTATCTGAACCTACAGTCAATGAAACTACCAATAAGAAGAGCGACGACTACCCACAGACGATCACAAAAACTTGTGAGAGGAAGGAGGACCAAGACACCAGAATCAGAAACACTGATTCACACACAGTCAGATGGGTGGTCAAGCGGCTAAAAATGGAGCTTACTGATCAACAAATACAGAAGCAGCTGCAGGAAGAAAATCTTCACGTCAACATTTTGAAGGCAGAGCGGATTCTTACCTACTCAGAATTAAATGAGATGCTCCACACCAGGGACTGGGCGAACCCGGGCCGGGTCAGGCAGGCAGGCAGACAGACAGACAGACAGACAGACAGACAGACAGACAGACAGACAGACAGACAGACAGACAGACAGACAGACAGACAGACAGACAGACAGACAGACAGACAGACAGACAGACAGACAGACAGACAGACAGACAGACAGACAGACAGACAGACAGACAGACAGACAGACAGACAGACAGACAGACAGACAGACAGACAGACAGACAGACAGACAGACAGACAGACAGACAGACAGACAGACAGACAGACAGACAGACAGACAGACAGACAGACAGACAGACAGACAGACAGACAGACAGACAGACAGACAGACAGACAGACAGACAGACAGACAGACAGACAGACAGACAGACAGACAGACAGACAGACAGACAGACAGACAGACAGACAGACAGACAGACAGACAGACAGACAGACAGACAGACAGACAGACAGACAGACAGACAGACAGACAGACAGACAGACAGACAGACAGACAGACAGACAGACAGACAGACAGACAGACAGACAGACAGACAGACAGACAGACAGACAGACAGACAGACAGACAGACAGACAGACAGACAGACAGACAGACAGATAGATAGATAGATAGATAGACAAACAGACAGGGAGGGAGGAAGGGAGGGATAGCCGGAGGGAAAGACAGAGGGATGGGTCTATTAGACAGACAGACAGACAGACAGACAGACAGACAGACAGACAGACGGACAGACAGAGATAGATAGATAGACAAACAGACAGACAGACAGACACAGACAGACAGACAGACAGACAGACAGACAGACAGACAGACAGACAGACAGACAGACAGACAGACAGATAGTCGGTAACGGGAACGAGAACTTATATGACTACTTATATGAATTAAATGAGATGCTCCCCACCAGGGACTGGGCGAAGCCGGGCCGGGTCAGCTAGTAACCTATAAATAAATAATAATTACTTATTGTGATAGGTTGCTGTAAGCAAAATGGACATTTTATACAATGTATATATATACATATGAGTGACAGTGAGGATATGAATGAGATACATGAGCCAATGACAGCAGAGACAGAACCTGAACCCTCATTAGATGAAATTGCTTGGGCTATAAGGAACCTGAAGAATGGTAAATCACCTGGATGTGATGAGATACCAGCTGAACTAATTAAAGCAGGAGGAGAAGAAAGCATACACATATATCATGCATTATGTACAAAGATTTGGAAATATGGTATATGGCCAAAAGATTGGAAGAGAACTATCTTCATTCCAATACCAAAAAAGGGCAACCTGAAATTATGCACCAACTATAGAACTGTTGCCCTGATAAGTCATGCAAGTAAAATTCTACTAAAAGTCATAATGCGACGACTTAGTAAGAAAATGGAAGAAGAGATTAACGTAGTTCAAGCTGGATTTAGACAAGGAAGAGGAACAAGAGATCACATATTCAACATGCGTTTAATAATAGAGAAGTGCAGAGAATTTAATGTAAACCTATTCTCATGTTTTGTGGATTATTCAAAGGCATTTGACTGTGTACAGCATCAGAAACTTTGGGAAATCATGAGGAATATGGGCTTTCCTTCACATGTAGTACATCTCATAAAAATGCTATATCTAGACCAACAAGCAGCAGTTAGAATAGATGGCGAGACATCAGATTGGTTTGACATCAAGCAAGGAGTCCGTCAGGGCTGCGTGCTGTCACCCTATTTGTTTAACCTGTATGCCGAAAATATAATGAGAAATGTAAGAGATGATATAAACAGGGAGCCATATGATGCCCTAAATATCGGCGGTCATGACATACCAGAGATTCGATATGCTGATGATACAGTATTACTATCCACAACACAGAATGGCATAGAAAACCTAATAGCCTCAACACAATTGAATAGTGAAAATCACAACTTATATCTTAACATAGCAAAAACTAAGATAATGCATACAGATAAAACTACTATGGAGAAAGAAATATACATTAATGGGAGAAAATTGGAGGTGGTGGAAAATTTTGAATATCTTGGGTCATTGATTACGAATAATGGTGACACAATGAAAGAAATAAAACGGCGACTATCCATTGCTCTTCAAAGACTAAAACAGATGAATAAATTATGGTGTGGGACAGACAGAACTACAAAAATTAGATTTTTAAGAGCATGCATCTTTCCCATTGCAACATACGCCTGTGAGACGTGGACACTTACTAAACAAGCTGAACAGCGCATACATGCCTTTGAATATAAATGTTATAGACGAGTTCTAAGAATATCTTGGGTAAAGAAAAGAACAAATGCATCCATACTTCAAGAGTTGAATATTGAGGAGGGATGGCTATTAAAGACGATAAAACAAAGAAAATTGAAGTATTTTGGTCACTTGAAACGTCACGACAGTTTGGAGAGAACAATAATGGAAGGGTATATGCCTGGGAAGAGAGGAAGAGGAAGGCCAAAGAGAAGATGGGTGCAGGATGTGGCGGATGATCTCCAGATGGGTGTATCAGACGCGGGACATCTTGCTTGTGATCGAGAAGTTTTCCGGAGGGTTGTTATGGGAGCGAGGTTCTGTAAAGGACATGCTACTGAATGAATGAATATATATACATACATACATGCGGCCCGCCAATAGCTTTACATTTGTCAATGCAGCCCTACGCACAAAAAGTTTGCCCACCCCTGCCCTAGTCCATACTTGCCTACTATGCATCTGTCCTGTTGATTTCCAACTTTGGCATTCAAGTCACCCATTATGATAGTTACTTCAGAATTCTTGCATTTCTTGAAGGCTTTCTCTAAATCACTATAAAATTCATCAATGCTGTCATCACTACTGTCTACAGTTGGTGCATAAACTTGCATGACGTTGACATCAAAAGGTCTTCCACTCAACTTCACCAGTAACACTCTGTCTGATACAGTCCAATATCCTTTGATCGATTTTGCTCTCTCTGTATCCATTATAATTGCTACTCCACGCTGTTGTTTCTCTCCACCAGAATAGATTATTCTATATTCCTCAGATGTCATAATGCCCATTCCTGTCCATCTGGTCTCACATACACCTAACATTCTTAATGTTATTAAATTTCCCATCCCCACTCATAGTTCATACATTCCAAGTTCCTACTTTCAATGTTGATATCCTTTTGCACCCAGTCGCCTGATGACGATCTGGAATCACCTGGTGCACATGACTACCCCTACCGGGTGAGGCTGATCCTATGGAGCACCCATTTACGCTGTTTCTCTGATTATCGATAAGACTGCAGTACATGATATTCTTGGCATCAGTAAAGAAGGTAGTTTGCCTTTGCTTTCCTTCCTAGCAGTGACTATACTGGTCGATGACCGTAGCCAATGTCTCCCAAAAAAAAGAAGAGATCCTCTCCCTACCGTCGTGAAACTGGAGACCATAACCTACAACTATCTGTCGGCTGCTTCTCAGCTTCATCCACCACCTGCATCCATAGCTTCACGTAACCCTGATCGGGGGGGGGGGGCGCTAAACGGGTACTCCACCTTGCCCAAGGGTGTCCCGTAGGCTAGTGGAGGGAAGGAGGCACCCATCAAGGCATTACTATCATGCTATTATATTTTAAATATTCTCTAAGCAAACGTAATTGCACCAGCATTTGGGGGGGGGGGGAGAGAGAGAGAGAGAGAGAGAGAGAGAGAGAGAGAGAGAGAGAGAGAGAGAGAGAGAGAGAGAGAGAGAGAGAGAGAGAGAGAGAGAGAGAACTATTTGTTCAAATTTAATGAAATTTACAAACATAAATGACATTTCCTCTAAACATATTTATCAACATAAACCCCATAGACTTCCAAGGTCTTTCGCCGTTAGTGTAAGTAAATTGTCTTTAAATTGTGGGTGGCCTTAAGAGGCCAGTAAAAAAATGTTGTGTCCCCACATCGGGGATGTTTATTAATAAGGTTATGGCGAGCTATCATTAAAAGTACAGTTTTAGAAATTAAACATAAATATAAAATTGAAACAGTGGATCATAAAATGTAAGTAAATACAAATTACACAAATTTTGTATAAAAATTTTAATAGTTTTTTACTCACAATTGCAAGTATATGACTGCGGTATTAATTGTCTTATTCCTCAAAGAAAAATGAAAGACTTCAATGTTAGTTATTGGTTTTATACCTGGTATACGATTTTCATTTTTAAATTCTAGTAATTTCCCTTTACTCAATATTAGATGTTTATGTCCCCCTACCAGGCGCAAACTGCTACTGCAACCATAGATTAATTTTAGGCAATTTACATATAAGGTAGACCAAGAAGACGGTGGAGAGATAATATATATACAGACCTACAAGCACTTGGAATCAACGACTGGCAAGAGAAGGTCAACCAGAGAGACGAATGGAGGCGGATTGTATCTGCAGAAAAGAACCTCAATGGCTCGGAACGCTGAAGAAGAAGAAGAAGAAGAAGAAGAAGAAGAAGAAGAAGAAGAAGAAGAAGAAGAAGAAGAAGAAGAAGAAGAAGAAGAAGAAGAAGAAGAAGAAGAAGAAGAAGAAGAAGAAGAAGAAGAAGAAGAAGAAGAAGAAGAAGAAGAAGAAGAAGAAGTTACATATAAACTTAAAGAAAGTCAAATATACAAATCCATCCATCCATCCATCATGTGCTATGCCGGTAAGCGTGGGCGGTCATGGTCTGCCATCTCACTCGATCACCAGAGTCGTGGATCAGCTCCGTGTTTCTGTCTCGACCATGCCACAAGGCCAAGCCATCCAGGTACTTGCTTCTAGGTCTTCCCCTTGGTCTGTTCCCCTCGATCTTACCAATTGTCACCAAGTTCTCCAGATCATTTCTTCTCATAACATGCCCAAAAAATTGTGACTGTCTACGTCTAATGTCTCTAATCAGTTTACGATCTTCATTTGATTCTTGAAGAACTTGAAGAAATATACAAATAGAAACGCAAAATTTGATCTACAGGCACTAAGAGTGAGGAAATAAAAGATAAACTCAACTTAGAGGTAAAGAACAGATTCGATGCATTGTCCGATATGGAAATATTATTTCAAAAGAAATATACAAATAGAAACGCAAAATTTGATCTACAGGCACTAAGAGTGAGGAAATAAAAGATAAACTCAACTTAGAGGTAAAGAACAGATTCGATGCATTGTCCGATATGGAAATATTATTTCAAGACGTCAGTGACCAATTGGAAATATAAAAGAAATCAGTCAAGAAGCTGCAGTAATAACAATGATAATCCCAAAAATAAAGATAATAGGACGCAAGAATTGGATGATGGAAGACATCTTAAAACTCATGGAAATAAGAAGAAATAACAAAAATAACAAGGAAATATACGAAGAGATTCACAGGAATATTATAAGCTATGCAAAGAGGCAAAAGAAACATGGCTTGAGGAAAATTGCAAGGAAATTGAAAACCAACACAACACCCAGAATACCAAATTAATGCACACAAGAATTAGTGGCATCACTAACAAAAGAACACAAACATCAACAGGTTGCCTAAAAACCAAAGATGGCAAAATCATAATAGAAAAAGATCAGATTTTACATGCGTGGTCAGATTATGTGAAAGAGATTTATGATGATACAAGAGAAGAACAATATGATCATCAGAATAATAATGAAGGACCATCAGTTTTGTTTGTCGGGGTGTTTTTCTTTTAGACATCTAGCATTCCGCAGAGCTGTCTCCCTGGCGAATGTGTTAACGATTTTCTCTGTAATCCCGTATATCCACGTGGGGGGAAACAGCTGCGCGAGATTCGGTAGGGAATCGGGTTGCGTTGGTTACTTACAGGGGTATCTGAGATTGTCGCTCAGTAAGCAATGCAAAATACTCTGCGTAATCTTGCAAAGACACCCATAACAGCGGTAAAATGCTGTTGTTGACAGCGCTGTAAATAGGATATGCGAAAAAAAATTCCGCTGAATGCTTGAACATAAGTGTAGTGATCAATCAAGGCATTACTATCATGTTATTATGACATTTGAAATATTCTATAAGCAAACGTAATTGCACCAGCATTTAGCAGAGAGAGAGAGAGAGAGAGAGAGAGAGAGAGAGAGAGAGAGAGAGAGAGAGAGAGAGAGAGAGAGAGAGACAGAGAGAGAGACAGAGAGAGAGACAGAGAGAGAGGAAGAATGGGGGGGGGGGGGGGGGGAGAACTATTTGTAATATTTGTCAACATAAGCCCCATAAGCTTGCACTGCCTTCCGCCAGTGCGAAAATAAGTGCACGCAGGCCCTGATTGTGCCAGACCAGGTTTTGTCCTACTCATTTCGCCTGTTTATCGTCATCTCTCTCATTCCTATCACCTAGTAGAGCAATCTTGCTTTTAACTTCGCTGATGACGAATGAAAATCATTCACGGAGCTGATCCACGACTCTGGTGATCGAGTGAAATGGCGAATCATGACCGCCCACGCTTTCCGGCATGGCACATGATGGATTGATTGATTGATTGATGACGAGTTAATGGAATCGTTTCGTACACGCATTGGTTCAGAAAGCAATGACATTTTTTTTTCATATCCTTTTTACAGGACATCGCTGTCAACACCAGCATTTTACTGCTGTTGTTGTCTTGGCAAGTTTGCGTTCATTAGTTCGCCATTGCTTTCTGAATGACCGGCTCCCATACCCAGCGCAACGGGGTCTGCTGCCAAATCGGTGGCAGCTGTGTTTCGAACGCGGGTAAGCGGGTTTATGAATCATGTCCGTAATATCTTCACCACAGAGATGGGCAATGGCAAATTACTGAAGGTAAAATTGCCAAGAAAATTAACTTGGAGTTGGGGGTTGATTGCAATGGAAACATAATTTTATTATTGTTGATAAGTTCAGGTGCATGATAGACCTGGCCACGGAAGATACCATTTTCTTTTCAGGGGTGTAGTTGGCCGTTACTTGAAGACGGCAGTTTCGAATCTCCTTTGCATTACTTTATTACAAGTTTCATATCATCTGTTGTTTTTTCTAATTTATATGTCCTCGTACTTCTTCTATGAATGCAAAATGAATGACTGCAAATTAATTCCACATTCTTTATAGATTTTCCATTCTTATTATGCTATTGCCATAGCTTGTGTTTGTTGGACAATAATTTTCATATTTCTTACGTTTTGACATCCAATACAAATTGACTAATTGACTTCAACGTATTATCTATATATACTAGCTGACCCGGCCCGGCTTCGCCCAGTCCGTGGAGGGGATCTATCTATCTATCAGTCTGTCTGTCTGTCTGTCTGTCTGCTTGTTTGTCTGTCTGACCCGGCCCGGCTTCACCCAGTCCCTGGTGGGGAGCATCTCATTTAATTCATATAAATAGTCATATAAGCTCCCGTTTCCGACTATCTGTCTGTCTGTCTGTCTGTCTGTCTGTCTGTCTGTCTGTCTGTCTGTCTGTCTGTATGACCCGGCCCGGCTTCACCCAGTCCCTGGTGGGGAGTATCTCATTTAATTCATATACGTAGTCATATAAGCTCCCGTTCCCGACTATCTGTCTGTCTGTCTATCTATCTGACCCGGCGTGGCTTCGCCCAGCTCCTGGCGGGGAGAGTCTCATTAAATTCACACAGTAACTTAAAAGAATGTCCTTCCACACACCATCCATTATTTTTAATGAAAACTGTTTTTAATCACATGCATGACTGTAGATAACTTCTTTAAGCATAAAAAGATGAGTTACAATGTTATGCATTATGCATTATTTTTATGAAAACTTTGAAAATGCCTTAAAGATTATATCATTATTTATTATAACTCATATGCCTGTAAATAACTATAGACAAAGAGTTTATAAATCTTTGAAAACGATGCAACAATATGACTATAAAGTATATAGAAATGTTATTAAAAGTTATGCCCCTTGAAATAACTTTTCTAGAGTTAAGTCCCCTTGCTATATAGAAATTATAATGAAAAATGAAATATTAAATTTTAGTAAGTAAGTAGCCGATTTTACACAAAAAAACTATGACAGAAAGTTGCACAGGAATGAAAAGAAAACGTGTAGAAAATGTCATCTCAATCGGATGGACCGTTCGCGAACGCATAAAGAACGGACGGACATACAGTCTCTTTTATAGATATAGATGTATAATGTGGCCATCTTTTCGGCACATGATATGTTTGTTCGGAAGCTGCTTGTTCATCATTTAGTCGACGCTCTGATCTGACACATTCGCCGACATTCTAGCGTTGATCAATCAAGTAATCAGGTGCCGTCTCCACAATGCAGGTTGGCTGCACTTGCTTGCTTGCTTGCTTGCTTGTGTTCGTTGGCTTGAGCTCCAACGCGAAGTCCTGTATGTCGGATGAAGGCATCCTGTTGTCCAACATCAGTGTGATGTCATACAGGACCTGAGTTTTGCGTGAGTATCCGTTGTCCCATGTCTGGCTTATTGGTGTGCAGACTGGTGGTTCCTCGCCGTACAGCCAGACACTCTCCGACTTCGGAGGAATCGGCGATCCTACTGACTTTAGCCAGGACCCCGAAGGGACCTGTTGCCCAGGACGCTCGACGAGGACGCGTCAATAGGTCTTGGCCAGTATATAACCCGGCCCTGGTGCCTTGGAAACACCTCTGCGTCCCGGCTGCACTGAATCCCCAACTTTGTCTCTCTCGCCTAGATTGTACATTCTGTCAGACTGATGTTCGTCCATCTCTTGATACTATCTTCCCACTTGTTTTGTTGTTTATCTCTTGCTAGCTTGACTTCAAACATACCCTCCAGTATGGTTTTTATAAGAAGTCTTACGTCTATTAAAGTGGCCGAAATATTTCACTAGTCTCTTGTTTTATTTCTTTCATCATCTTTCTTTTAATTCCCAGTTTTTTTCTGTAACTTTGTATTTGGTTGTTTATGTTTCCATGAAATACGACATATTCTTCTGTATATCCACATTACCAGTGTTTCTATAGAACATTATAATTGCTTGTTCATTGTCCAGGCTCTAACGCTGATGCTGAATGACAAACAACGACAGAGACATGCGCTTACCTTCCTGTTTAGAAAATTGGGGACAGTATATCTTTCTTATCTCTCTATACAAAGGAGAGTCCTGCAGAACATGACAGCAATTTGGTTTCTTAGTCTACAGTGAATAGTAGTGACGCATATCTACAATGAATAGTGGTGACGTAGATTTGCAATAAATAGTGGTGACTTAGATCTACAGTGAATAGTGGTGACGCATATCTACAATGAATAGTGATGACGTAGATCTACAATAAATAGTCGTGACGCATATCTACATTGAATAATTGTGACGCAGATCTACAATGAATAGTGGTGACGCATATCTATAGTGAATCCATCCATCCATCATGTGCCATGCCGGTAAGCGTGGGCGGTCATGTTCTGCCATCTCACTCGATCACCAGAGTCGTGGATCAGCTCCGTGTTTCTGTCTCGACCATGCCACAAGGCCAAGCCATCCAGGTACTTGCTTCTAGGTCTTCCCCTTGGTCTGTTCCCCTCGATCTTACCAGTTGTCACCAAATTCTCCAATCCATTTCTTCTCATAACATGCCCAAAAAATGTTGACTGTCTACGTCTAATTTCTCTAATCAATTTACGATCTTCATTTGTTTCTTGAAGGACTTGTTCATTGGTCTTTCAGGCTATCCATGGTATTCTTTGCATTTTCCTCAGAAACCACATCTCTACAGCCATCAGATGTTTTTCAGCCTGACTGCTCATTGTCCACGCTTCACATCCATATAAAAGTACAGGTTCAATGTAGCATCTCAACACTCTTTTTCTAGTTTCAATTGACATCTTTTTATTGGTCAATATGTTTTTCATCTTGCTAAAGGCTACTTTTGCCATGGCGATTCTTGTTCTAATCTCTTCAAGGCATCTCCCATCAGATGTTATTACTGTTCCGAGATAATTGTACCTGCTCACTTGTTGAAGAATATTCCCATTTACTTGTATATTACATTGTGGTATTTCGTCCTTCCAAGTGACGACCATAATCTGTGTCTTTTTACAATTTAATTCTAACCCTAGTTGTTCACTGTGTGTAACAATCGCATCTACTACATTTTGCAGGTCCTGTTTTTCACACAACATGATTTTCTTGGCATCTATAAAGAAGGTAGTTTGCCATTGCTTTCCTTCCTAGCAGTGACCATACTGGTCAGTGACCGTAGCCATTGTCTCCTCAAAATAGAGATCCTCTGCCTACCGTCGTGAAGGTGGATTCCATAACCTACAACTATCTGTTGGCTGCTCTCCATCTTCATCCACCACCTGCACCCATGGCTTCACGTAACCCTGATCGGGGGGCTAAACGGGTACGCCACCTTGCCCAAGGGTGTCCCGTAGGCTAGCGGAGGGAAGGAGGCGCCTTACTTCTCCTTTGATAGTGGATACCCCTACCCCGCTACCCATCTATAGTGAATAGCGGTGACAAATATCTAAAATGAATAGTGGTGACAGAGATCAACAATAAACAGTGGTGACGCATATCTACAATGAATAGTGGTGACAACGATCTACAATGAATAGCGGTGACAAAGAAAAACGAAACCCTTGCATGTCTATTTATTCGGATATGTCCGGTCCTCCGTTCAAGAATGACGATCTGTCCCTGTCGGTCAAGTGCGGTAATCATCAATTGATGGACTCTGTACCTTCTGATTGCCTTAATATCTCTCTTTTTCTCAAGTATTAGAATTCGTTATCTTCTGGCTCGCATTCTCCAACCTGTTTTTGCAAGTTTGTTCGTTTTCTTCTTCTTCACAAAGAAATGGCGCCTAAAGCTTTCCGGTGTCAACCGAGCTTACACTTTTCTCAAACAATGTGTTCTCCTAACTTCAATTATAATTTATTTTTGTTTTATTTGCATGTCATCAGAATATTTATTTATATCAAATGTTTATTTGGTGGCAACAGCAGATAAAGCTGGTGCAACAGCCTTGTTGCGTGGCTTGGGGACGGTTCCTTCACGGAAATCATTTCTGAATCGTCTGTAGGCAACCTTGAGATGTCTCTCAGCCCTCAGTGCCAGTCGTCTTCCTTCTTTGGGCCTCCTTAGACCAGTTGTAATGCCTGAGTCGAGCGCTGGGATAGGCGCATCTTGCACAGGTCTTCTGAAGATGGAAAGCTCTTCGCCCTCACCTTCGGCTAAAGGTGTGATTTTTATCGTGCCGCTTACCAAAACTTGCGGCACTCTTGGTCATTTTCCTGGTAATCGGAAACTCAAAATAAAACGGAGAAGTAGCCGAACCTGAAATTCTGCTGTTCCCTTGATCCCCATGTATCCCTCTTGTCTTCTATAAATGCCACCAATCAATACCTCTGAAATCAATTATTTCTCAGCTTCAAGTATTAGCCATTAAGTTTTTTTCCCCCCCTTGGGTAATAGAGGCAGGTAATTCACATCGCTGCGGATAATGATATTGGAAACAACCTCCACCCACACGCCCCAAGTAATAACATGCTTTTCCTGTTCTCCTTTTACTGTTTCAAATGTTGTTGCACTTGAAACTGTAAACGCCCGTGAAACTTTAAATTACATCGTCAGTCTCTCCCAGGGGC
>OY992879.1:141902415-141967415 GCA_963921405.1 Cepaea hortensis | reverse complement strand
TTGCTATATGGCAGCAAATCATGGAAGATTACTGAGCAAATTAGGGAGAGCTTGGAAGCAACAGAAATGTGGTTCCTGAGACAAATTATACAAGTACCCTTGATTGCCAGATAACTAACAATGATTGTCTGGAAGAGGCTAATGAAACTAGAATATTATATACAACTGTAAGAAAGGGACAAGTAGTTTTCTCTTGACATGTGATGAGAATAGAGGCATTGGAGAATATCATGACAACTGGAAAAATCAGTGGCAAAAGAGGCAGAGACAAAGAGAAATGATGCTGGATGGACTGAGATGGTGGCGTGGGGGAATATCATCTTCAGAGTTGATCCAGAACACCAAGACAGAGATCTGCTGAAAGACCTGAATGCCTATGCCAGCTGGCAAGGCACATAATGATGATGATTGTGATAATGAATGTTTACTTTTATGTAATTTATACTGTTGCTATTTCATAATGTCTGTATTTTAGAATCAAGTCTTTCAAACATTTGTGATAGTGCTGAAGTGATAGATGGAGATTCGTTAATTGGTTGTTTGGCCGTAATATATTTTCTTGTTTTTGTTTTATTATTTATAGGCCTTTTTGTATGCTGCCTTCTGGGTTTTAAGAATGAACATCATAGAGCTACCTGCAAAACCTTAGTTGTTCCTGCTCCCTCAGATTTCATAAGGTGTAGATGCTGTTCTGCTGTATAGACAGGTCTTCGTGGCCAAAGGCTTGTGAACACGGTTCGTGAGCCGCTTACTGGGTGTTCGAAACGCAGCCGTGACCGATTTGTGTAGGAGACCATGTCACCTTGTGTTATAACTTGTTGGTATGGGAGCCGATCGTTCAGAAAGCAGTGGCAAACTACTGAAGTAAAAACTTGCCTAGTACATCAACAGCAGCTGAAAAATGCTGGTTTTGACTGCAACGTCCTGCAAGGGATATGCATCGTTTAAAAAAAAAAAGATGCTGTTCCTTCAGTAACTGCTGGTTTTAAACAAACAGATCAGATTCATATCTTCATATGTCCCTTGCTGAAGCTACACTTAAATTCAAACTCGATTCTTAACTCTTTCTGGCGAAGGCATTTGTCACTTTAACATTTCCTGTCAAGTATGTATACTTGAGGGTAACATTCTTGGAGTCTTACTGGGTTTAAATAATACAAGTATGGAATAGAAGGAGTTTAAGTTACAAATGGAACCCAATGAGTTAAATCAATCAGCGTGTGCTACTTAAGCTTCTTTTCTCTTTTCTGAGGTGTTTTAGTACATTTGTGGAAAGATACTTGTAAGCTCATTAATCTTCTGTTGTGTGACCTTTGAGGACTTTGTGATTAACCCCAGATTGCTCTTCTAGGCAATTTTAAGTTCAGTAGTTTACGATTGTCGGTCTCTGTCTCAAAGGTGTTACAGACGCGGTTCATAATTCTGCTTACCTGCGTTTGAAACACAGCTGTGACTGATTTGGCAGCAGATCGTGTCGCGCTGGGTTTTAATGTGTTGGTATGGGAGCCGGTCGTTCAGAAAGCAATGGCAAACTACTGAACGTAAACTTGCCAAGACATCAAGAACAGCAGTAAAATGTTGGTGTTGACAGTGATGTCCTGTAAATAGGATATGCAACAACAACAAAAAGTTTACTATTGCCGGTTCTGTGGTGAAGGAGTTATGGACGCAGTTCGTAATCCCGCATACCCACGTTCAAAACACAGCTGTGGGCGATTTGGCAGCAGACCATCTTACGTTGGTTTCTTATGAAATGGTATGCATGCCGGTTATTCAGAAAGCAATGGCATACTACTGAAAGTAAACTTGCCCAGGAATCACAAACAGCCAAAACATGCTGGAGTTGACTGCTATGTCTTGTAAAGGATATGCAACTAACGTCTTTAAGTTTACTATTGCTATCTGACAGAGAAATCGTTGAAGTCCAACTGGCTGGTGTATGGGATGCACTCACTACCCCACCATCAGCCTAAGGTAGTATAAAGGCAAGCTGGTTAATCCTCTAAACCATATAGATATCTTCATTAATCTTACAGAACATAAAACCCAGCTGTTGCATTAATTTCTGTAAATATATGAATTCCAGTCTCTTCATTTAAACTGTTCTGTATGTCTCTGTATTGCTAAGTGTTCTCAGTATGTTATTTTTAGTTGGTAGTGTGGTTCTACATTTGCCTAAAAGATTAAGATTTCTTTTGCAGTAAAGCATATTTGCTTTGATCTCATCAAAATCAACACTAACTTAACAGTAAAAAAAAATCTCTTCATTTGATGTTACTTTGATGATTGCAACAAGTCAGAAAAAAACTGCAAAACATGGCTGACACAAAGGTTGTAGAAAGTAGAGAAAAAGGTAAAAGTTTTCAATAAAAAAAAAAAAAAGAGAGAAGTAATGGTAATGTGAAAGAAACAGAACCTGTTCAGATGAGCACTACAAGTAATTCATATTAAGTTCTGAAATCAAGGATTTAGGTGCCCAGATAACATCAGAAGGGGAGATGTACCACAGAAACAAAGAACATAATTGGATAAGCTAAAACTGCATCTTTAGAAAATTAAGGATATCATAATTAAACATATTCTGTGCCAAACAAAAAGTCAGTTTGGACCAAACAAAAATGAAATATGGAAAATTGGAAGTAGGTTTGTGTCACATTTATGGCATGAAAGTTGTTAATATGGTAGCAGAAATGTTGTATTCTAATGCGGTGACAATATGTCGGCGCTATATAAGCCGATGGCTGAACCGAGAAGTTGCTTAAGACACTTAATCATCCCATGGCACTTGAGCAGATAATACTCGGTCTTGGAATGTTACATTATGATGTTTCTTCAAACCAATGATTTTAAAATGTATTTTCCCCCGTCTTTAACTCATATACTGATAACTGCGCTGAACTCTTGGACTTAACGCTGAAATTACATAAGTATTTTCCATTTTCTGCTAGAATTTACATTGTTGAAGTTTTCATTTACTATTTATTAGTAAAGTGTTGGCTTGTCTCTCTGGCGAAGGGGTTAACGACTTTCTCTGTAATCCCGTATATACACGTGGGGAACACAGCTGTAACGGATTGCGTCACGTTGGTTACTTATGTGAGGTATGTGGGCCTGTCGCTCAGAAAACAATGGCAAACTACTGAGCGTAATCTTGCCAAGAACATCAACAGCAGCTAAAAAATTCTGGTGTTGACTGCAACGTTCTGTAAGGGATATGCAACTTTAAAAAAAAAAAAAGTAAAGTGTTAAACATTTTTCCCCCCTGAAAACTTTTACAGGAAATGTTTACAAACTATTAAATAAATAAAATAAATGTTTTGCATATCGTTTACAGGACATCGCTGTCAACATCAGCATCTTTCAGCTGATTGTTGATTTCTTGGCAAGATTACGCTCAGTAGTTTGCCATTGCTTTCTGAGCGGCCGGCTCACATACCCCATAAGTTACCTGACGCGATTCGAACCACTGCTGATTCTCACCGTCGTCATGTTACTTACGAGATTACGGAGAAAAGTCGCTTACCTCTAGGCCAGGAAGCCGGCTTACAAAATATTACCAGAGGAAAAACTAAAGGTTTTATAAAACGTACTTGACTATGAACACTAGCGTGGTCATGGGTTTGAATCCCACTGTATGCGTGGATTTAAAAAAAAAATTTAACCTGGGCTTCGAGGCCAACAGTCAAAAATGGGTACCAGCAAATGTTCTGGGCAGTCAAGGTGGCCGGTATAATATTGACCACATCACCTATCAAATGTTTTGTTGGTAAAAATATGGGTCTAGCACCATATGCCTCAAGACGTGGACAGAGGTTTTATACACCTTGTTTTACTCTTGTATCTCTCATTTCATTATTATCTTGAAGCTGTCATTCCGAAGCTGTTTTCTTTATTTATTGCTTATAAAAAAGAAAGCCATGACAATGTAATGCTGACATTACCAAGTTTTTGTGTGTGTGAACCAGTTTTCTGTGTAGGATCATCATTCTGCTAACTCATTCACTAGGGGTTGAGGCTGTAATGTCATCTGCAGCCTCGTGGGTTAATAACGGGTAATGACTTCCTTCAGCCAACAGAGATGTGAAAATAAATTAACTTTTCTTTGAGTTACAACTGACAAAGGAGCTCATTACCCCACCTCATTCGGTTTTTTCCCGGTTCATTCTACTCTGGAGAGCAGGGAAATATGACAGTCAGGCGTCCATTTTGCATAAAATTTGCAGGTGCAGTTTTGATTAAAGCCACGCTGGCTAAATAGTTAGCTTGCTTGCTAGCCAAAAAGGTTGTTTGGGCTCAATACTCAGGAGTGATAGGATTTTCATTCCACTCTCCGAATATGACTCTGGTGTCGACCTGGTCTCATAGAAATAGACAAAGAAATATGTTAAGAGATTTCAGGAAATTGTCTAGATGGGAAAGACAGTCAAAAAATGAACAAGTCACCTGTCTCTTTATGCCATGAATCAGTATATGTGAACACCCTCACATTCCTGTGGCAGTACTTGCTGTTGTATTATCTTCACTCCCTGTATTTTCTTAATTTATCAATGCAGAGCTAATAAATGGTGTATTAGAACAATTACTTTATTTTAGGATGGTCCTTCTTCTTCTTTCTTCCTCCTCCTTGCCCCCCCCCCCCCTCCTTATTCTTATGCCATTCATCTTCTACATGAGCATCATCGTCGGGCAACCAGTTCATGCCTAGCCCTGTGTAGACTTGTCCATGACTGGGTGGATTGTGCAGCTAACATTGTCTGTGGGGTGAGGTAGCCAGTCTCATGCCAACCCTCCTAATATCACCTCTTATGACATGCATGGTCATCCATCATCTGCAAGTTTTGCCATCTCACGCGACCACCAAAGTCGTGGATCAGCTCCGTGTTCTTGTCTCGACCATACCACATAGCCAAGCCATCCAGGTATTTACTTCTCTGTCTTACCCTTGTTCTCTTCCTCTCGATCTTGCCAGTTGTCACCATGTTCTCCTGTTTATTTATTCTCATAACATCACCAACAATGTTTGCTTGTCTGCGTCTAATTTCTCCAATCAGATTATGGTTTTCATTTGCTTCTTATAGGAGTTGGTGATTGGTTTTTCTGTTTGTCCCTGATATTCTATGCATTTCCCTCAGAAACCACATTTCCACACCCATCAGATGTTTTTCAGTTTGTCTGCTCATTGTCCATGCTTCACATCCATACAAAAGTACAGGTTATATGTAATACCTGAACACTTTTTTTCTTATTGGAAATTACATCTTTTCATTGGTCAGTATGCTTTCCATCTTGCAACATACTGACTAATAAACAAATGTAATTTGCAACGAGAAAGAGTGTTGAGGTGCTACATAAAACCTGTACTTTTGTATGGATGTGAAGGTTACATTATTATTACTGACTTCCTGCATGAGCCCTGGTATTTGAGAACAATTGCTCTGCAAGACATGATCACTCTTAACGTTAAATTGTTACTCAGCTGTAACTTAGCTAACTGTCATGGCGGGGTAGACCAGGCCCTAAGCCTTGGTCTTCAACTGGTCT
This sequence comes from Cepaea hortensis, assembly GCA_963921405.1. Taxonomy (NCBI): domain Eukaryota; kingdom Metazoa; phylum Mollusca; class Gastropoda; order Stylommatophora; family Helicidae; genus Cepaea; species Cepaea hortensis. Next base: position 141,961,874 of record OY992879.1, on the reverse strand, counting down.
AGGATCGAAGCTCCGACAGGTGGGCAGAGCCTTGCTGTGCTGATCTGGAAGCTTCTGCAGCTTGTCTTGTTGTAGATGTATTGGTGTTACCTTTTCTATGGAGTAAACTGGGCAGGCAGAGAGACGGATCATGCTGCATGGGCAACACATGGTCTCTACAATTCAACCCAGGCACGGAGAGGTATAACTCCATCCCCGGTCACCGGCATTGGTTGTAGTTATTATGCCATTTTTGAAGAACAATATAATAAACTATTCTCTGCCAAGAGGGCCAGGTGCCTTTAGTAGTGTTTAGATCTCAGATCATGATGTTTTACAATGCCTAACTTTGAGAGTATTTGCAGTCTTCATTGTTTGAGTACTCCATATTGATTTACAATAAGCTTCAAATCTTTATGTGTTATTCTTACGATTACTACTGATATAATGTGAGGTTTCATGTATGCACAATTGAAATAATGCATGTAATGGGGGTCCTTGATGTTTTATTCCTACAATTGTTAGTGATATAATGTGACGTTTCATGATTGCATAAATTGAAACGTTGCATGTAAAGGGGTCCTGTACTTACCATATGCCTCATTTCTAGGATGTGGCTCCTTTGGTTATATCTGTGATTATTGAGCCATGATGGCATGTAGTTAGTGTGCTGGCCTTTTAAAACAGTGTCTGGGTTCAAGCCCCAGCAGAAGAAGGATTATTTTTTTTTTCAATCAGTAAGGTTCTGGGGTCGACCCAGCCTCATGACAGTGAGTATCAGAGAATTTAGGGTATTGTCTGCAGAGGAAAGGTGATGAGGAAGGGAAATGGCTGCCTCACTTCATATGCCATTTGCTGTAATATCTGACAGCCTAAGGCTTCAACACCCCAGTGGCAGTATTTGCTGTCATGTGTGACAGCCTAAGGCTTCAAAACCCTAGTGGCAGTATTTGCTGTCATGTGTGACAGCCTAAGGCTTCAGCACCCCAGTGGCAGTATTTGCTGTCATGTGTGACAGCCTAAGGCTTCAACACTCCAGTGGCAGTATTTGCTATAATATGTGACAACCTAAGGCTTCAACACCCCAGTGGCAGTATTTGCTATAATATGTGACAGCCCAAGGCTTCAACACCCCAGTGGCAGTATTTGCTATAATATGTGACAGCCCAAGGCTTCAACACCCCAGTGGCAGTATTTGCTGTAATATGACAGCCCAAGGCTTCAACACCCCAGTGGCAGTATTTGCTGTAATATGACAGCCCAAGGCTTCAACACCCCAGTGGCAGTATTTGCTATAATATGTGACAGCCCAAGGCTTCAACACCCCAGTGGCAGTATTTGCTATAATATGTGACAGCCTAAGGCTTCAACACCCCAGTGGCAGTATTTGCTATAATATGTGACAGCCCAAGGCTTCAACACCCCAGTGGCAGTATTTGCTATAATATATGACAGCCTAAGGCTTCAACACCCCAGTGGCAGTATTTGCTATAATATGTGACAGCCCAAGGCTTCAACACCCCAGTGGCAGTATTTGCTGTCATATGTGACAGCCTAAGGCTTCAACACCCCAGTGGCAGTATTTGCTATAATATGTGACAGCCCAAGGCTTCAACACCCCAGTGGCAGTATTTGCTGTCATATGTGACAGCCTAAGGCTTCAACACATCATCATCATCATCATCATCATCATCAAGTGCCCTGTCAGCTGTCATAGGCATTCATGACTCTCCACAGATCTCTGTCTTTGGTGTTCTGGATCAAATCTGCTGATGATATTCCTCCATGCCACTGTCTCAATCCATCCAGCATCATTTCACTTGGTCTGCCTCTGCCTCTCTCCCCCTTGATCTTTCCTGTTGTCATGATGTTCTCTAATGCCTCTTTTCTCATCACATGACCTAGGAAAGCTTAACACCCCAGTGGCAGTATTTACTATGCTACTACCTTTACCTGTGATTATTGATGTAATAAACACAAACTTGTTAGCAACCATCCAGTGCTTCACTAACACTTATCCAATACTTTACTGACAGTGATCCAATACTTTACTAGCAGTGATCCAGTACTTTACTGATAGTTATCCAGTACTTTACTGATAGTTATCCAGTAGTTTACTGATAGAGATCCAGTACTTTACTAACAGTGATCCAGTACTTTACTGATAGTGATCCAGTACTTTACTGATAGTGTTCCAGTACCTTACTGACAGTGATCCAGTACTTTACTAACAGTGATCCAGTACTTTACTGACAGTGATCCAGTAGTTTACTAGCAATGTTCCAATACTTTAATAGCAATGATCCAGTACTTTACTGGCAGTGATCCTGTACTTTACTAACAGTGATCCAGTACTTTACTAACAGTGATCCAGTACTTTACTGACAGTGATCCATGATCCAGTACTTTACTGCACTTATCCAATACTTTACTGGCAGTGATCTAGTACTTTACTAACAGTGATTCAGTACTTTACTAGCAATGATCCAGGACTTTACTAGCAATGATCCAGTACTTTACTAACAGTGATCCAGTACTTTACTAGCAATGATCCAGTACTTTACTAACAGTGATCCAGTACTTTACTAGCAATGATCCAACACTTTACAAGCAATGATCCAGTACTTTACTGCACTGATCCAGTACTTTACTAGCAATGATCCAGTACTTTACTAGCAATGATCCAGTACTTTACTAGCAATGATCCAGTACTTTACTAACAGTGATCCAATACTTTACTAGCAATGATCCAGTACTTTACTAGCAATGATCCAATACTTTGCTTACATCATAAAAGCTAGTTCTATGTAACAAGCAAGATTTAGCTGCCCAAATACATGCAAGATTTAGCTCCCCAAATATTTGCAATATTTAGTTGCCCAAATACATGTAAGATGTGTCCACTTGAAGTAGAGTCACACCAAGACTGTCATTGTATTTTAGAAGGATTTGAAGAAAATAAATGCTGGTGTTGACAGCTTCAAGACTTACTAGAAAACTGATGAAAACCACCAGGAACAGATAAATAGAAGTTATGGGGATTATCAACAGCTGAGACGGAGAAGTGCTATTAGCTGTATGTGGAGGAATACTGAGTGAAAGAAGCAAAGGAAGGCAAGGGGTTTGCAGGAAACTCAAGAAGATAGACAACACAGTACTGTAAATGAAAGTGATAGTAATTTAGAATTTGCAGTTTTGATGAAACCTATCCAACTAGTTATCTTAGGGAGCAGATGTGATGGTCTAATGATTAGGATATTACTGTGAAAATATTTAGTGATGCTTGAATCTTTGAAATCCTGTGGGACCTGAACTTCTCGCCAGCATAGTAGTATTAGCTGGTGAATCTGTAGAGTGAGTGAGTCTTGCCCACTCCTGATAACCTCTATTGGAATCCCATCCTTACCTGGAGCCTTGCAGAAGCAATTTCATTAATAGCACACTTAACGTCTGTTATGGTGGGGAGTTTGTCCAGGTGGTCAAGAGCTGACAGAGACTTTATGGCGTCAAGGGCATCATCCACCAGTTTGGTCTCGCTTGAGTAAAGACCCAAATAGTGCTCTCTCTCTCTACTCATCTATCCATCTGCTGTTTCTTATCAGTGATGATTTCTCCAGTTAAGGTTTTCAGTGGTGCACTTCTTTTGTTATCGGACCGCAGACCTTCTTTATCCCTTATACATGCCTCTGATCGTCGTTGGAGCTACGCAGTTCGTGCTTTGTGTGACACTTTCGCAGGACACCTTTCGGAAAGAGACCGAGCCATATGGGAGCACACCTGGTGCAATAAAGTCGACCTCTTGTCTTTAAACCCCCCCCCCCTTTTTTTGTAAAAACAAACAAACAAATAATACACAAGAAAAGTGAAAGAAAAGTTATATACAGTATATCTCTTAAGCACATCCGTTTTGTAGTTTTATCTTCCACGCTTTACTCTGCATGCCGATCTCAGCGACGTGGCATGTTTTAATGTTCCTGCAGTTTATGTATTTGCACAGCCATTTCCACCTTCGTTCTTGTTTATTCACGGCAATTTCTTGTACCGGTGCGTTTATAGCAATGCTTGAGTTCTGTATTTCTTATATGTCTGTTGTTATGTTTGCGTGCGTGCAGGAATGTGTGTCAGACTACCTTACAGGTATCAAAAATATCATGTTTCGTCAGTTCACAGAAACCTGCACCGCTATATGCACGTGAAACATGGACAATTAGTAGATATGCTGAGAAACATCTAATGGAAATGTGGTTTCTGGGGAAATCGCAAAGAATACAATGGACAGAAAAATTTAAAAAAAAAAAACAAAAAACAACTTAATTGAGCCGAGAAAATAAATGCAGAAAGGTATGATTTATTTTTTTTTGGGGGGGGGGGGGGCAGTTATGAGAAGTAAACAAGAAGACTTAACGACCACTGCAAAATTGATTTTCGAAAAATCAAGTGGGGGGGGGGGGGGAGGAGACAAAGCGATATATGCTGGATGGTTTGGTGGCGTGGCATAACTAGGACAAGAGTCTGCCCTAATGGAAGACAGGTGATCGTGTGAAAGATGAACACCCTCCCCCTCGTCCATCCACATTCCATGTATATACCTAGCTATCTCTCTGTTTATGCATATACCTGTCTTGCTATCTGTCTATCTGCTTGTAGCAGAGGGGGCCGAGTACAAAGAGTAGAAATACTTAGGTCTGTTATTCTCCCCTCCTCTTAAGTGATAACTGTAGATTCATGCATGGTAGTTTGATATGCCCAGTGGAAAACATGTTTATCCCCAAAATCAGAAGGACAGTACTGTTGAGTCTAGTTGAAGCACACATAACACGACCTAAAATTAAGTAGGAGAGAATAGCAGCTCAAAATGTTTGTCATACTTGACCAGTGGCAATCCATATCAGTACGTGGGAAACGCAGCCATATGTTGATTTCTGATGATCAACATTGTCAGAAGAATAGTGGGTTCCAGAGCGCATTGCTAATCGGGAACCTTCTAAAATGGTCAGATCGGATAAACACATTCCATCGCAGGGGTATTTAAGACGGCTATAACGTCTGACACAAGGGAAGGGAGGCACGAGTTAACAAGAACTCAGGATATAGGAAAACTTAGAAACCAAGAGTGAGCAGTGACGGAAGGGGAGAGAGGAAGTAGCTGCATATTAATTGGGGCGACAGCTCGGGATGTAGTTGACCAAGAGTAATCATGGAGGGACGGGAGACATAGGGAGAACATTGCATAGCGTATGTAGAACAAATTGCGTTATGCAGTTTCAAAAGTACAATGAAGGCAACTACTGAGAATTATGATACGGTTCCAGAGAATAGCTGACCGAACTTCCTAGATGGTCGACGACTAGCGCCACCATAAGTGAAATACAAACGACATTAACGTTGCCAACTTACGAGTCCTAAATTTTCCAGCAGGATTTCGTAATCCAAACAGTGACCATTTAATTTATGGCGTACGGAAGGTAGGTGGGACTCTAATGGCGGGGATAATTGCCAGAACCAGCCGTTAGAAAATCATAAACCATAAGCACTAAAGATAAAAGTATCACAGATCCGAACGCAATTAGATCGACGTGGCACAGATATGTTTTATACCAAGGTGTTTTGATAATATTGGCGGAAGAACAAAGTGATACAGACATTTTTCATCAGTGTAGTAAAAGTTGAAGCAACACTACTTACGAGTCCTTCATACTAACAGTCGGGAGTCTCCGTGGCGAAGTGGTCAAGCCGTCTGACTCTGACTCCGAAGGTTGTGGGTTCGATTCCGGGCCGCATCCTTCGGTTCACGAGTGCATGTTTCCGGAGACTCCTGAGGGTCGTCGCTGGAGCTACGGAGTTCGTGCTTTGTGCGACGCTTTCCGCGCTGCGGAAAGAGACTGAGCCATATGGGATAAAAACCCGGTGCAATGAAGTCGACCCTGTCGACTTTTAAGCGACTTTCATACTAACAGTGGCAGACTATGACTTTCGTAGATGTCAGCGTTACATGTATTCTTACCCTGTTGCTGTCTCACGTGCTGGGACTTATTGTTTTCTTGAACAGTGCTATCGTATCTGCTGTGCACCATGTCTTTCTCCAGCCACCTGACCATCTGCCTGTCTAACCATGCACCCTCAACCATGTGCAACGCGCCTCTTTGTCTGTTTGTGATAAATAATGCTCATCGTCGACTCCATATAACACGGAAATACACTTCAAATTATCAGCCAGCCGTCGTATGGTGATTTCATAGGCATACAAGACATCCACGCCTACCCACGCGAAGATACCCTACCTCCCAACTCCTCCATTACTTGTGTTGACACAGCACTGACGTCTGCCCGAAGAGAGTGTGATAATGCCAAGAAATGAAACAACTTAATGTGCGTCACTTCCCTCCGCTGGTATTATTTACTTCTCATTGCTTGGCAACGAATCCATAAATGCGGCGCCGCGCTTTCGCACGTGTCTTTGCCCCCGGAGCTGAAATAATGGGCCCGATTTAGCGGATTAGTTTACCGGTTCTCTCTGAACACTGCTCAGACGTCTTCCTTTTCTCCTTCGCCGTTCCGAGTCGTTAGTTCCCTTTTGTTGAGGTTTTTGTGGGCGGGGAAGAGGGAATTGAGCCCATTCCCCAACAGTCTTCTATGGTTGTCACTTTCTTCTGTCAACCTGGCCGAATGTATAAAACGCTCGCCCTGAAATTTTCGGTGTGCTGATGCCGGGGTAGCGGGTTCAACCCTTACAACCGCCAGTTGGACTAACATGCTGACTTCTTGTCCTTGGCGTAAACTACAAGTACCTTAGAAGTCGGAGTGGGTTCGCCTGTTGGCGAGAGGCACTGGTAATAGGGAAAGCTAATCCACACGCAAAAATAAGCCCTGTGCACTAGAAGTAGTAGCACGTGTATCAACTACGATTGAGTTCAGAAACAAGCAAACAATAAACAAACAAACAAACTTTCTCTGCTCCTTAACTCACGCCATGCTGTCTTTTTTTTATTTTTTTCGCTGTCACCTGCAGCTCTTTCCTTGTCTTCCCCATTTTATTCATCTCGGTCTCTGGATCTTTTCTTCGTGTGCATTTAGGTTTTCCTCTGTGTTGTCTCCAGCGATGCGGCGACGGGGTTACGGGCGCAATTCGTAATCCCCCATACCGCGGTCGAAACACAGCTGGGGGAGATTTGGCAGCCGACCGCCTAGCGCTTGTTTTCATAAACTGGTAGGAGTTCCGGTCGTTCAGATAATAACACTGGGTCGTGAGTGCAGAGAATGGGCAGCGGGCGGCACTGAGTTTGAAGTGCAACAGCTGATCCAGAGTAACACACATCAAGGTGACATAGTCATCTACACTGATGGGTCAGTGGTGAAAAGCAGACGTAGTGGTTGGGGCTTTATTGCAAAGGCTAATGGGCGAATCTTGAAAAAGGAGAGTCTGGCATATGAGACTACGACCTCCAGCATGAGAATGGAGGTGGAGGCAGTAACAGCGGCATTCCGTTGGCTAGAGGAGACTACTGCAACACACGTTGTATTCATTACGGATTCAAAGAGTATGCTTAGTAAGGTGGAGCAAGGAATGTTTTGTGTGGAATGGCTCTCGTCGCTTCAGAGGTCACAGATTGTGAGAATTGTATAGATATTTCGCCCTAGCCATTCGGGGGTGCGGGGGAATGAACAGGCTGATAGGCTAGCAGGGAATGCACCTCTTGGCGGCAGATTGCCTATGGACAAGGGGGAGGTGGTCGTGCGAATGTGGGACCAGGTGGAGAAGGCGGAGGAACATATTGAGAACCCATATGTGGAAAGAATGAGATTGCGGGGGATCGGCAGGGGTTCTGGAAGAATCTCAAAACTGAGAGGGAAGACCAGAAGAACTTTTAATCAGGTAGCGATGGGAACGATTAGTAGTATGACTCTTCGCTGGCTGTTGAACGAGGGGGCGGAACGCATATGGAATGTTCTGTCGGAATATGTGATGTCGGTTCTTAACTCAACTCAACAACTCCGGTCGTTCAGATGGCAATGACAAACTACTGAACGTAAATTTGCCAAGAAATCACAAACAGCCAAAACATGCCGAGTTTGACTGCGGCGTCCTGTAAAGGATATGCAATAAATAAAATTGTTTGTCTGTTTGTTTGTTTTGTCCACCCAGTGGTTTCAGAGATAGAACATTTTAGTTGTATTATCATCAGGTTTTCTCACTGTGTACCCTAGCCTCACTGTGTATTCTAGCCTCACTGTGTATCCTAGCTTCACTGTGTATCCTAGCCTCACTGTGTATCCTACCTAGCAACACCGTGTATCCTAGCCTCACTGTGTATCCTAGCCTCACTGTTTATCCTAGCCTCACTGTGTATCCTAGCTTCACCGTTTATCTTAACCTCTTTGTGTATCCTAGCCTCACTGTTTATCTCAACCTCTTTGTGTATCCCAGCCTCACTGTGTATCCTCGCCAGCATCTTTCGTTCACCTCTTGATTCACTGAATCTAGCTGTCTAGCTCTCTCCCTAAACTCCACATTATTGATTCTGTCGTAACGTTTTAGTCGTGATTTTCCGCGCAGGCCTGCTTAATGAATGTTTGTAGTTCATCGGTAATTGTTTTAGTCATTCTCCGTGCATCGAATCCACACAACCGTACTGATTTACCGTTACAATTGAATATTCTAAGTTTAATACTAGATTTCATACCCGCGGTCAGAACAAATCTGCGCGCGATTTGGCAGCAGACCGCGTTGCGCTGGCTTTTTACGAAATGGTATGGGTGCCGGTCGTTCAGAAAGCAATGGCAAACTACTGAACGTAAACTTGCCAAGACATCAACAACAGCAAAAAATGTTGGTGTTGACAGCAAACGTCCTGTAAAGGATGTTAGATTTAATTTCTTTTGACTTCCACAGATTTCCTAGCGACGAGAGAGCGCTCGACTTCCCGTGTGTATTCTGTTTTAAATATCTCTGTTATATTCTTGCACATTCGTCTACACTGCTGCCTATACTGGTGTCTGATTACAACTCCTGGTGTGTGTGTGTGTGTGTGCGCGCGCGCGAGTGCGTGCGTGTTTTTTTTTAAAAATAACTTAATTATGAAATTGTAGATTCTGTCCACCATCCTGGATTAGCTGTCAAAAAAACTGTCATTTACTGCCAATATAGTACCTTGCGGTGTATGGCAGAGGGGTCTTTGAGCCTGAGGAATTAAGGCCGCCTGGCTAGTGCAGTCGCCGTGAACTGTGCAGGTTAGGGTGTTCTTTTTGCCCCCGTCAGAAAAAAATCCCACACCTTAGCATACACTCCAAATAGTTACCTCGATTTATGATCTTTTTATTCTTTCCTTCTTGCCTGCTCTGCGGCAAAGGCGTTACGAATATAATTTGTTGGAAACACAGCTGCGGGTTATATGGAAGCAGAGCGGCTTTCATTGGTTTCCATACAAAGGTATGAGTGCCGGTCGTTCAGAGATCAATGGCAAACTACTGAACGTAAACTTGCCAAGACATCACAAACAGCCAAAACATTATGAGGTTGATTGTGACGTCCTGTAATGGATTTGCATCTAACTTAACTTGCCTTCTTGCTTTCTATTTTGTGTCCAATCTAGAAACTATTACTACTACCGCCACAACCACTACTGCTAGTATTAGGTCTCCTGAACCTCCACCCTACCTTATTTTTCCACCTCCTCGTCCTCCTTCATCGTCATCATCTTCTTCTTCTGTTTCTATTTTTGGTCACCAAACAAGACAACCAGTAACCACGACACCTGGTGGTATTTTGTAGAGCAACAAGAAACTGACTCCAGCACACTAGTTAAGCAAGCGACCGGCAGCTGTAGTAGAGCTCATCTTAGCAGCTTATCTGTTAACCCATATCAGCCTCCACGGTTCTGCGTGAGGGGTGATTTACGTCGGCCTCTGTTTTACCATGAAGGTCCGGTGATGACATGTCGGTCTCTATTGAGTGTCATCATCCGCTGCCATGCTGGTAAGCGTGAACGGTCGTGGTTCGCCATCTCATACGATCTCGTCTTAAATCAGGTGTGTTCTTGTTCCCATTATACGTAGCCAAGCCATCCAGGTGTTTCTTTCATTACCTTCCCCTTACTCTTTCCCCATCATGTTTGCCAGTTGTAAATATTTTTTCAAGTTTATATCAATTCATAACGTGCTAAAAAATCTTGATTATCTGACATTTCCGATAAGTTTACTGCTATGTGTGTGCATGCGTGTTTGTGTGTTGCTGGGCTTTTCTATTCATTTTTCAATCTGTCCATAGTATACTTTTAATTTCCCCCAGAAACCACATTTCCATTGCATTAAATGTTCTCGGTTTGTCTGCTTATTGTCCTTGTTTCGCATGAGTATCCATCCACGCCAATCCAGATATAATGGCCAGGATGTCTTCTGCGTGCTGCGCATAAACAAATCGTAGCAGGGATTGGTGTTTAGCCAGAAAATGCTAATTATGTTCCTTAAACGCGTTACACGAAAGGATGCAAGTGCGGTTATTTCTTTTCCGCCCCTCCTACTATGCGGATAGAATTAGGAATGAGATAGAATTAGTAATGAGATAGAATTAGGAATGAGATAGAATTAGGAATGAGATAGAATTAGAAATGAGGAGACGATTAGGTCTGAAATCAGTCATGTACTTCATTAAAGAACAGTAGATTAACAGATTCAGTGCCAAACAAAAACAAAAAAAGATTTGGACCGAACAAAAAACGGATGGCGGAAAATGGGAAGTAGGGATGGGTCACAGATACGACCTAAAAGTAGCAGACATGTTGCATTATATGTAAAATTACAGGAGATCGCTTAGGGAAGACTATATACTGTTATTTTAATTGAGAGAAATGACAACATTTCGGCGATATATAAACCCGTGGAAGATATGGGAAGTCACTTAAGACGATTAATAACCCCATGTCACTGAATCAGTTGAATGGTTTGGCCACCTCACAGGAATGCCCTGGTACCATCTGCCACAAAGAGCTGCATGGAAGAAAAATAATGGATACAGAGCAAGGGGAAAATCACGTACAAGATTGAGTGATGGCATCAAAAGCAACCTTAGAGAATACCATGAATGTCAACTTACACAGATCATTAGAAAGACCGCATAACAGATCTTTACATTCTTTCGGAATCTCTCTCTCTCTCTCTCTCTCTCTCTCTCTCTCTCTCTCTCTCTCTCTCTCTCTCTCTTCACTGAGGTAAATGGAAGAACAAGCAGAAGATGGAGAAGCTGGTTTGCTCCACTCAGAACTTCGGAAAGTGACCGTTTTCGTTTGTTTCCCTTGAATGCTTTTATTGCGCTTGTAGCTCCACCGATCACTGCGAATCTGCAGCCTTGGTCATACTTAGGAACATCAGGTCAGAAGCGGCGAGGACTGACGAGAACGCTATGTAAGGAACAAAAGAAGAATAGCCAACCGTAACAGAACTGGTGTGGGTCAGCCGCCATACTCTGAGGGAGATATTGAGGAGGGGATCCGAGTACGTATGCACTGATTGGTTCGATGTGCGCTGAGGATAAGTCGATACGTCGAGTAACTGACTGACTAGTTTCATCTAAGGCTACCACGCTTCTGTGGTAGGAGAGTGGTTTTCTTTGCCGAATCTCATCTCATCTCATCATGTTCCTCTTGTACCTTGCGGTGTCGAGGTGAAGTATAAACTTCGGGTGAGTGCCCGCTTATGGGCCTCGTGTATCGATATTCCTAAGGACTCTGCTATTTCCTGCGCCCATCGTTTACGTGGTCGCCTCTTCCTCTGCTTCCATCTGATCTGTACACCATTGCTTGTTGTGCTAGTCGATATTTTGATTGTCAACTTCTTGTCGCTTGTGTTACCCGAAGCCTTAAGGGAAGCAAAGAAAAGTAATGCTGAAACCTGCACTGTATGTCCTAAGAGGCGACAAAGGCAGGTTGGCGTGAAGTCTGGCTGCCCCATCCCGCAGAAAACTGTAGCTGCCATGGGCGAGTCTAAAAATAAGTGAAGAATAACGCAGCCAATCAAGATAACAGGAGGCGTTTTCTAGAGGAAGCCGCAGGGAGTCTGGATCGCTGGTTGACTTCCTTTCACCTAGGATAATCTCCAGAATTGGCAGTGATTCGGGGAGGGCACGGGGGGAGCCGCAGGAGATGGCAGAGGATAGAGCGGTCTGGCGTGACTTGGTTAAGCAACTGTGCTTCAGTGGGGCGGTAGAAGAGGAACAAGAGGAGGGGGAAGAAGGCATTCTTATGTTGGCATTTTAAATAACATCACAATGTTTAGTTCTTGATTGGTTCTGGATTATTCACTGCTATATTTTTGTCTCTCTCTCTCTCTCTCTCTCTCTCTCTCTCTCTCTCTTACTCTTTCTCTGCCTCTCTGTCTTTCTCTCTCTACTCCTCTTTCTGTCTCTCTATGTCTTCTCTCTCTCTCTGCATCTCACTCTGTCTTTCATTCTCTCTCTCTCTTTCTCTCTGTTACACACTCTTTCTCTTTTACACTCTATTTCTCTGCCTTTCTCTCTCTCTTTCTCTCTCTCACTCTTTTACTCTCTCTTTTAGTTCTCTCTCTTTTAATCTCTGTCTCCGTCTCTTTTACTCTCTCTCTCCCTCTTTTATTCTCTCTCTCTCTCTCTTACTCTCTTTCTCTGCCCATCTTTCTGTCTCTCTGTCTGTCTCTCTCCCACCCTTCTCTCTCTCTCTCTCTCTCTCTCTCTCTCTCTCTCATCGTATTATTACGTGCGCCCCATGTGCGTTATCCTGTGCATGCTATTTCGTAGTTGGTCAAATGGGCGCCGCCCTGCTCTTTTTAATGTTTACATTTCTCTCGATGTGTGATCTTTTCGTGACCACGCGGCACCTGGATCGATCCAGCTTTATAAAATGGGTCTCAGACAATTTTCTCCTTCCCTTAACCTACCAAAGGAACATAGATCTCCAAACAACCCCATCTAAACCTCTCTCCCGTATCATTTGCTGTCTACTGCAGCTTCTTCCATGTCCTTCTAACATCACACTGGAACACACATTTTGGTGCCTTAAATCGTATAGCTGTCCTTTGGTAATTCTGTGTTGCTGATTCCAAAAATATAGTCATATTTTTTTCTGTCTGCTCTAGTTTTTAGACCTTCTTAGTTGGGCAATTGTTATGCAAATGTGAAAAAAGGGCAGTTCTTTGAAGATTCTTGGAAAACTTAAAACTAAGTAAACAAGCGATTTCATTTTTTAAGGGACTAGATAACAATAGTTCCAGATCAGAGGAGGATCAGATACTTAGCATTTTGGACCGATGTTTTTGGGAACATATACTTAGCATTTTGGACCGATGTTGGGGGATCAGATACTTAACATTTTGGACCAATGTGGGGAATTAGATACTTCGCATTTTAGACATGTGGGGGAATAGGATACTTTGCATTATGGACCTATGTGTGGGATAAGATACTTAGTGTTTTAGACAGATGTGGGGGATGGGGTACTTTGCATTTTGGACCCAGGTGGGGGTACAGATACTTTGCATTTTGGACCCAGGTGGGGGGATCGGATACTTTGCAGTTTGGACAGATGTGGGTGATAGGGTACTTTGCATTGTGGACCCTGGTGGGGGGGGGGGGGGGTCAGATACTTTGCATTTTGGACCCAGGTGGGTGATCAGATCTATAGCATTTTGGACAAGGGTGACAAAATAGGAAGTCATGTGTAAACATAAAAAAATCCAACGACAATGTAAAATCGTAACGGGCATGTTATGATATGCCTCTACTCCGGCATATACATCTCACACGTCTAAGTGGGAGGCATGTAGGAAACCACCACAGTAATTTCACTCGAACAAATGTAACGGTATTCACAAAGCTAGATATTATGGTGTGGTGAAAAGTTAGTATTCGGGGTAAATCAACAGGCACCAACTGTGAACACATATACAATGGCTACAAGTCTGGGAAAGCTGTTCTTGTTGGCTGGCAAGTCGAAGCCTGCTCTGTGGTGTTGTGGACAAATACATTTCTCACGCTAAGTCTGTCTTTATGGTGGAATAGGCTACGGTAAACACTGCTTTGTGTGTGCTTTTTTTTTTTCTTAAGGTGTATGCTGGTGGGAAATTCTGGAGAACTTCACGGGTGAACAGACATTTATTTTTGAAATTTTTTTTATTCATATGTCAGCAGTCGACGTGGCTATAGCATAAACGCGTTCTAACCCTTAAACTTCCGGTGCGGTGATGGCGGAGTAAGATCCCTTGCATCGGTCTTTTGGACTTCAACGCTGATTTCTGGTTCAGAAAGCAATTGTAATCTCATCATCATCATCATCATCATCATCATCATCATCATCATCATCATCATCATCATCATCATCATGTGCCATGCAAGTAAGCGTGGGCGGTCATGTGTCGTCATCTCACTCGATCACCAGAATCGTGGATCAGCTCAGTGTTCCTGTCTCGACCATGCTACGTTGCCAAGCCATCTAGATATTTACTCCTCTGCCTTACCCTTGTTCTCTTCCCCTCGATCTTGCCAGCTGTCACCAAGTTCTCCAATTTATTTCTTCTCATAACGTGACCAAAAAATGTTGACTGTCTACGTCTAATTTCTCTAATCAGTTTACGATTTTCATTTGTTTCTTGTAGGACTTGGTCATTGGTTTTTCTGTCTGTCCATGGTATTCTCTGCATTTTCCTCAGAAACCACATTTCCACAGCCATCAGATGTTTTTCAGCCTGTTTGTTAATTGTCCACGCTTCACAGCCATAGAGAAGTACAGGTTGTTTATGTAGCACCTCAACACTCTTTTTTTCTCGCTGCAAATGATATCTTTTTATTGGTCAGTATGTTTTCCATCTTGCAAAAATGGTAATCTACTGATCGTAAAATTGCCCAGAAAGTCATCTTTGTGTTGGTTGCCACGTCCTGCAAAGTATATGCAATTATTTTAAGTGAGGAAAAATACAGTCAAAATGTAATTGCATACATACAAGTGAAACAAAAAGAAGATCTCGTTGTTACGACGTCGTATCATTTTTGGGCTTAGACTGCCAGGCTTATATTTGCTTGACAACTCGGCACTCATTGAATGACAGGTCACGCTGGCCGACTGACCTCTTCTGTTTGGATTATATGAATATTTGTTGCCCCCCCCCCCCCCCCCAGTCGGTCTTAGGATGGACGGACCAAGTACTGGCAGGCGCCAGAAGCATATGCGCCAGTACACAACATATGCGCTATGCTTAACTTGTGCTATATGCGTAACTTGTCCTATGTGCGTGAGCACGTAACTTTCTCAGTGAATTGCTCAGTAATGGTTTATTAAGTCGTGTCAGTATTTTCTAACCTCAACGTATTGGTAATATGAGATGCCTCCGATTGTGTTTCATATTATTGATTTCCTCTATAGCCCGCTGTTCAGACTCCACATATTGCACTGTAATTACAGCATTGTACGCCCGTATGCTACCTGGGCCCGTCAGATAATAATAGCACGTTGAAAACACCGTCGCGTACCATGCATGCTCACAGGCTACCAGGGCAGTACATAAATAAACACATAGTATTGTTTGGAGCTCACAGAAGAAGAAGAAGGAAGTAGAGATTAGAGGACTCACTTTTTTTGTTTTGCGTATCCTTTACAGGACATTGCTGTCAGCATCAGCATCTTTCGGCTGTATGTTGATGTCTTGGCAAGATTACGCTCAGTTGTTTGCCATTGCTTTCTGAGCGGCCGGCTCACATACCCCGTAAGTTACCGACGTGATTCGAACCATTGCTGATTCTCACCGAGGTCACGTTACTTACGAGAGTATACGAGATTACGGAGAAAAGTCGCTAACCTCTAGGCCAGGAAGCCGGCAAAGGACGCACTAGACAACATGAAATTTGAAAGCTGTAGTTACCGACCAGGATTCGAACCTGTCACCTCCAAATGACGACAGCGCCTCGCTGTCGGAACAAGTGTACTTCGACGCATGACCAACTACCTGCAGCGAGGCACTGTCGTCATTTGGAGGTGACAGGTTCCAATCCCGGTCGGTAACTATAGCTTTCAAATTTTATGTTGTTTAGTGCGTCCTCTAATCTCTACTTCCGTCTTCTCCTTCTGTGAGCGCCAAACAATACTATGATAGTGTGTTTATTTATGTACAATCTCGGTGGCCTCAAAGAGTTCCCCAATTGATTTCCTGTGGCTACCAGGAGATGTGGACGTGAGACTGGCTACCTCATCTGGTGGAACACTTTTACTGCCAGACTCAACCAATCTTGAACAAGGGCAGAAGGCGCTCGGCTTGAGTTGGTTGAGAACCGATGCTCCACTGGGAGATCCAGTTGGGGATGAAAGGCAGAAGAAAAAGACCACGTGGTAACTCCATTAGGCCGTATGTTAACATTTCGTTTGATCCATCCATCCATCCATCCATCCATCCATCCAGTTTATGAAAAAAAACAAAAACGAAACTTTCCACCTCTTTCAATCTAATATCTACTTGTCTTATGTTTCTCGCTGTTTTAGTGTCTTTTGCTATTTGTTTTTCCCTATGAAATTTACGGCTTATTTAGTGTATTAATGTCAGTTGCGATAGCGCCGTGGCTAGGTTACTTGCCTACCTGGCCCGTGACCATGTGTTCGAATCCATACCGAGTTAGGTATTTGAAAACATGACCTCGGCTTCCAGCTGTGCCCAGTCTGACTGAGATAGGTACTGTTGTTGTTGTTGTACCTATCTGGGCTTCCAGCTGTTCCCAGTCTGACTGAGATAGGTACTGTTGTTGTTGTTGTACCTATCTCGGCTTCCAGCTCTGCCTAGTCTGACTGAGATTGGTACTGTTGGTGTTGTACCTATCTCGGCTTCCAGCTCTGCCCAGTCTGAGATAGGTACTGTTGTTGTTGTTGTTGTTGTTGTTGTACCTATCTCGGCTTCCAGCTCTGCCTAGTCTGACTGAGATAGGTACTGTTGTTGTTGTACCTATCTCGGCTTCCAGCTCTGCCTAGTCTGACTGAGATAGGTACTGTTGTTGTTGTACCTATCTCGGCTTCCAGCTATGCCCAATCTGAGATAGGTACTGTTGTTGTTGTTGTTGTTGTTGTTGTTGTACCTATCTCGGCTTCCAGCTCTGCCTAGTCTGACTGAGATAGGTACTGTTGTTGTTGTACCTATCTCGGCTTCCAGCTCTGCCCAGTCTGACTGAGATAGGTACTGTCGTTGTTGTTGTACCTATCTAGGCTTCCAGCGCTGCCCAGTCTGACTGAGATAGGTACTGTCGTTGTTGTTGTACCTATCTAGGCTTCCAGCGCTGCCCAGTCTGACTGAGATAGGTACTGTTGTTGTTATAAAAACCTATCTCGGCTTCCAGCTCTGCCCAGTCTGACTGAGATGGGTACTGTTGTTGTTGTTGTTGTTGTACCTATCTCGGCTTCCAGCTCTGCCCAGTCTGAGATAGGTACTGTTGTTGTTGTTGTTGTTGTTGTTGTTGTACCTATCTCGGCTTCCAGCTCTGCCCAGTCTGAGATAGGTACTGTTGTTGTTGTTGTTGTTGTACCTATCTCGGCTTCCAGCTCTGCCCAGTCCGAGATAAGTACTGTTGTTGTTGTACCTATCCCGGCTTCCAGCTCTGCCCAGTCTGAGATAGGTACTGTTGTTGTTGTACCTATCTCGGCTTCCAGCTCTGCCCAGTCTGAGATAGGTACTGTTGTTTTTGTTGTACCTATCTCGGCTTCCAGCTCTGCCCAGTCTGAGATAGGTACTGTTGTTGTTGTTGTTGTTGTTGTTGTTGTACCTATATCGGCTTCCAGCTCTGCCCAGTCTGAGATAGGTACTGTTGTTGTTGTTGTACCTATCTCGGCTTCCAGCTCTGCCAAGTCTGAGATGGGTACTGTTGTTGTTGTACCTATCTCGGCTTCCAGCTCTGCCCAGTCTGAGATAGGTACTGTTGTTGTTGTTGTACCTATCTCGGCTTCCAGCTCTGCCCAGTCTGAGATAGGTACTGTTGTTGTTGTACCTATCTCGGCTTCCAGCTCTGCCCAGTCTGAGATAGGTACTGTTGTTGTTGTTGTTGTTATACCTATCTCGGCTTCCAGCTCTGCCCAGTCTGAGATAGGTACTGTTGTTGTTGTACCTATCTCGGCTTCCAGCTCTGCCCAGTCTGAGATAGGTACTGTTGTTGTTGTTGTACCTATCTCGGCTTCCAGCTCTGCCCAGTCTGAGATAGGTACTGTTGTTGTTGTACCTATCTCGGCTTCCAGCTCTGCCCAGTCTGAGATAGGTACTGTTGTTGTTGTACCTATCTCGGCTTCCAGCTCTGCCCAGTCTGAGATAGGTACTGTTGTTGTTGTTGTTGTTGTTGTACCTATCTCAGCTTCCAGCTCTGCCCAGTCTGAGATAGGTACTGTTGTTTTTGTTGTACCTATCTCGGCTTCCAGCTCTGCCCAGTCTGAGATAGGTACTGTTGTTGTTGTTGTTGTTGTTGTACCTATCTCGGCTTCCAGCTCTGCCCAGTCTGAGATATGTACTGTTGTTGTTGTTGTTGTTGTTGTTGTTGTTGTTGTTGTTGTTGTTGTTGTTGTTGTATCTATCTCGGCTTCCAGCTCTGCCCAGTCTGAGATAGGTACTGTTGTTGTTGTTGTTGTTGTACCTATCTCGGCTTCCAGCTCTGCCCAGTCTGAGATAGGTACTGTTGTTGTTGTTGTTGTTGTTGTTGTTGTTGTTGTTGTTGTTGTTGTTGTTGTACCTATCTCGGCTTCCAGCTCTGCCCAGTCTGAGATAGGTACTGTTGTTTTTGTTTTATCTATCTCGGCTTCCAGCTCTGCCCAGTCTGAGATAGGTACTACTGTTGTTGTTGTTGTTGTTGTTGTTGTTGTTGTTGTTGTTGTTGTTGTTGTTGTTGTTGTTGTACCTATCTCGGCTTCCAGCTCTGCCCAGTCTGAGATAGGTACTGTTGTTGTTGTTGATGTTGTTGTTGTTGTTGTTGTTGTTGTTGTTGTTGTTGTTGTTGTTGTACCTATCTCGGCTTCCAGCTCTGCCCAGTCTGAGATAGGTACTGTTGTTGTTGTTGTTGTTGTTGTTGTTGTTGTTGTACCTATCTCGGCTTCCAGCTCTGCCCAGTCTGAGATAGGTACTGTTGTTGTTGTACCTATCTCAGCTTCCAGCTTTGCCCAGTCTGAGATAGGTGCTGTTGTGTCTTTGGAAGTACAGGCAGCCATTTATATTTACCACATGACCCAGCGAGTGCCGAATGGTCGTACAAAAAAATATGATTCTAGAACCATGTAATCATTACGCCTCTATTCGCGGAGGAGAGTCCTTTACTTGCTTAAATTAGTGTGGTAAAGAGGTAGTTAGGTTTTACAGCTTCGGGTTGGCGTTAATGAAGCGGTCTGGCGCAAGACAATGTACATAAAAAAGAATTATATATGTACCAGTGAAACTGAAATACCTCGTTGTTTAGACATCGTAGCATTTTGGACGTATACTGCCGGGCTGACATTTGCTTGACCACTCGGCACTCATTGACTGAACTCTTCTGCTTCAGATTCTGTGATGATAGGTTGATCCCCATAGCCCGTCTCAGGATGTATGAACCAAGGACCACCAGGCTTTCCTTTCCTACGTGAATGTAACATGCTTAATATATAATTGATGAACGAAAGATGTGTGATTGGAAGGGCCGAATGTAAAACGGGCCTGCGTGCCCGATTTGTGAAAATAAAGTTCATTCGTTTGTTCTTTCGTTCGTTCCCAGACAGTTTCCAGACAATTTTCCAGACAATTCAAAAAATTACCTGGTACCCACTTTAATGAGGCGGGGTCGAACCCAGAGCCGTCGTGCAGGAAAGCAATCCTGTCTGTGCTGGGGATTTAAGCCAGACCGCAGACTTTGCTTACAAGCGCAGCATCCCCGTTTAGGACTTCTAATACGCTGTTCGTTCCATAGCCGCTTAAGATATCACATTTGAAAGTGGGGTTGTCTGTGGTTATTGATTTACTAGCATCAAATACTTTTCTGTGTGTGTCCACACTGTTCACTAGATTTTAATGATCCAGCTGCATGTTACAGTATTTATATTTATCTTTGCTTCTTTCTTCTTTTTTTTTTTTTTTTTTTGTAATAGCAAGATTTTTAAAATTTGAGTTAAGCTAAGAACCGACATCACTGCACTCAGGATATTCCCATACGCGCTCCGTCCTCTCGTTCAACAGCCAGCGAAAAGTCATACTACTAATCGTTCCCACTGCTGTCTGATTGAAAGTTCTCCTTGTGTTCCCTCTCAGTTTTGAGATTCTTCCAGAACCCCTGTGGATAACTCGCAATATCATTCTTTCCACATACGGGTTCTCAATCTGTCTCTTCCCCCAGCCCCCGCCTTCTCCACGTGGTCCGACAGGTGCGCGACCACCTCTCTCTTGTCGTTTGCTCTCTTTGAACTCAAGCATAGTTTATACACGCCCCTACTACTTCTACTGCACTGAATTGATTTTTGCGCTTGGATTAGCTTTCCATTTTACCATTGTCCGTCGCCAACGGGTGAACCCACTCCGACTTTTGAGGTACTTATAATTTACGTCCCCAAGTCGAAGGACGAGAAGTCAACATTTTAGTCCAACTGACCGGTGTAAGGGTTGAAAGCGCTACCTCTGCACCAACACACCGGAAGCTTAAGAGCCAGCTCTGTTATCCTTTCGGTTATGGTGGCCACTAGCAAGATGTATTTTGGAAAAGTAAAAGTAGCTGCATTAATAAATGCATAAGCTTTTGTTAAGTGAATAACAGGGGTGTTAAGAATGTTGGCTTATGAGCGTGGATCATTGAACGTGAAAACTGGTAGAAAACAGCTGCTCTCCGCTCTGCCTGTGTAGTAAGACCTTTACTGAGACCCACGAGCAATTACGATTCGAAGAAGCTATCCAAGCTTGTGCTATACAAAAGTAGAAAGACACTTCTTTAATAATCTTAGTTGGGACGCCTCTTCCCTCTCTGTAAAAGACGTTTCTGGGTAGGTAGGTCTAGTCAGTTTAACTATGAACCCATTCTCGTTCTCACAAATGTCAGTAGAGTTGTCTTGTGCAGCGTGGGCAACAACATGTGAACCTGGGATTTACTCGCTGTTGTGCCGAAGAACTGAAAATGGTTAAGTGTCTTCTACATTCTTCAACGGCATAAGAGGGGCTGAGTGGAAAGATATTTGTAACCCAACTGAAGGAGGTGCTGTGTTGTGGCGAGGTAGGGTGGAGACATACTCCGTTTTATAAAACACATTACTCTAGTTATTAAAGATCGAATGAAAAGGGGGGTTGGGGCGGAAAGAAAAACGAAAAGAATCAGAGGAAGAGAAAAGAAAAGAAAGAAGTAGACGAAGAAAAAAGTAGTAGTAGAAGAAGAAGGAAAAGGAAATGGGCGAGGAAGTGGGGCATCAGGAGAAGGCAGCTAGGTGGTACTGATGCAAGTTCCCAGACAGAAATCATTAGCAGTTATTGAATATTAAAGCAATCTATTTGTGTGGCACGGTCGCGGGTCGCGAACAGCATTACCGATAAATGACAGGCTCTCATGAACAGACCCTGGCGCTCAATGGAAGCGCTAACCAGGTATGACAGAACCAGCAGCGCTTAGAGCTCCTGGGCAGAATTAGCCAGGCGCCATTGACACTAATCGTGAAAGCAATATACTGGTACTGGTTATGGACATTCAGGAGCGATCGCAAGGCAGTTTTCAAGAAATAACAATTCGAGAACTTACTGACATAATGACTGGAAAGCAAATGAAAAGTGTGTTTCGTGACACAGTACAGGTGCTTAGTCTCCTACAGCATGTAATAAAGAGATGGGGTGGGGGATTGAGTGCTGGAGGTCCCGTGTTCAAGTCCCGATGAGGGCCGGGATTATTTCACGTGGACTTCTAGTAAAAAAATTTCCCCTGGTCTCTGGGTAGTGAGATCGGACGTATGTAGTGTATAAAAATCCCTTCGCAGTTGGAAATCGAAAAAGAGTAGCCTAACGGCGCTGCCCGGGCAAAATGTCGAGTTAAAAATCTACGCAAAATATTTTAGGAGTTCGTGCACTGAGCTGAGAATCTCCGGACTCAGGCTTGAATTAGGAGCAGAACGGAGCACTTATCGGTTACACCAGTGTGCCGTGATGTTGATCCGTCTACTAAACTAAACTATATTAAAATATGTAATAAAGAGAGTAGTTGTTACGGAGCTAGGTGGACCAGTGGCTAGACGCTCGCCTGCGGTCATGGTTTGGAATCTGCAAGCGCAATTTGAAAAGACTCCCATGTTGGCCCAGCCTAAAATAGGTACCAGGAGGTGTCTGGGGAAATAAAGGTGACCTACGTTAAACTAACTACATCACCCGCGAAGTCCATTGGACTATGGAGGTATGGACCTAGCACTATATGGCCAATGCACATAGTGCGTGTAGTGGGCTGTGGTTGTATGTGGACTGTGTGAGTGTAATTGGTGGACTGTTAGTAATGGTGAAGAAACTTGGAAGTGGTGATGTGGATTTGGAGAAGAATGTTGAGAATATCGTGGTCAGAGGTGTGGTTTTTGACTAGAATGTTGAGAATATCATGGACAGAGATGTGGATTTGGAGACAAATGTTGAGAATATCGTGGACAGAGATGTGATTTTTGACTAGAATGTTGAGAATATCGTCGTCAGAGATGTGTTTTTTTACTAGAATGTTGAGAATATCGTGGACAGAGATGTGGATTTGGAGAAGAATGTTGAGAATATCGTGGACAGAGATGTGATTTTTGCCTAGAATGTTGAGAATATCATGGACAGAGATGTGGATTTGGAGATAAATGTTGAGAATGCCGTGCCTGACATTCTGCCGTTATCTCTCTGTTCTCATACATTATTTCATTCATACATCACTAATGAGGCTAATCTTAGGCAACAATGGAAACAATATATGCATTATAGGCGTATGCGATATGAGCAATAATAATTCATATTGATTGATTGATTGATCTAGTAACCGACATAATAGCATTCGGGGCATTCCCATAAGCGCTCCGTCCCCATCCTCAGCCGCCAGCGAAGAGTTCCAACACTAATAGTACCAGTAGCAATCTGATTATATGTCCGTCTCGCCTTTCCTCTGAGCGTCGAGCGTCGGCCAGATCCCCTCGTCACACCTCGCTGCCTCATTCTTGCCAGACTATGATGATCCATTTTTTACTAAGAGGTGTGCACGTGCTCCCACAAGGCCGCAACCACGCCTACCTTGTCATGTATCAATACTCCACCGAGTTTTGCAGAGCCAGCCAATCTGTCTGCCTGTTCATTCCCCAGGACACCGGCATGCCCCGGTGAAAATATCCAGGCTTGCCACCCGTAACCTCCGAAGCGAAGCAAGCCACTCTGCACGAAGCATGCCTGTCCTCACCTTCCTCAGCATGCTTTCTGAGTCAGTTACAATCGCGACGTGTATGTGTATCGTTCTCCATCCAGCGGAAAGCTGCACTGACCGCCACCATTCTTAAGTTAGATGTGGTATCATATGCCAGGCTCTCCTGCACCAAACGTCGACCATTAGCTTTTGCTAAGAACCCCCAGGCGCTTCTCCTACCTCTCAACACCGACCCATCTGTGTAGATAATCACATCACACGAGCGAGCATTATCCTGAAATAGTTGCTGGATTTCCACTTCCGTGGCCCCTGCTGGCCACTCCCCGCACTCCCGGCTCAATGTGATTATAACTGCACAAGTTTGACTGCTCCGCTGGCACTTTGATCCACTCCTCTCCTCGCCTAATGTTCTTCAAGATGCACACATATCTGATCGTATCCTCCGCCTGAGCCATCTATGATTTCCCTCTTATCAGTCGCTGATCCTTAACTGCGTCCAGCGCATCATGCAAAGGGTGATCTGTGTTTGCAGCTACTCTGAGGTATGCCTTAGGCTGCATCACCTTGAGCCTACCTGCAACAGTCTGCAAACCAAGGATGTAACGCATACACACTATTGGGGTGTCTCTAGTGCATCCCAGAATGACCCGCATAGCTTCGTTCTGTATGCGCTCTAACTTCACCAGCTGACTCTGAGACAGTGAGCACTCCTAGTCCGTAATCAATCACTGAGAGAATCAAGTGCTGGCATAGTGTGAAAGAGCACAGGTGAGATTGCAGATCCCTGTGGCAGTCCCGGGGTTAACATATGTGGCTCTGAGGTCCATGCATCCAGACAGAGAGCAGACGGTGAGAATATAGGACGGCTGCTATCCAGTTCATCAACCAGGGATTTACCCCCCTTCTCCATCAGTGCGGTCATCAAAATATATCTAACTATTGTACGCATCCTCGAGATCAAGCGCTGCCGCCATCGTTTCCTGTCTACTCTGGAACCCCTCATAAACATCAAAGACAAAAGTGGCTGCATTTGACCAGGTATCTTTTCCTGGCCTGTAGCTCCCCAGACCACATGGAAAAAGCTTCCCCCTTTCCTAAAACTCTTGCAGCTTGACAGTGACTATCTTCTCTAAAACCTTCCCAAATGTATTTTGAAGGGTGATGATCCTAAAACCGCTAAGCTTTGAATGATTTTGGGAGAGGGATGAGTTAGCTGTGCACCCAGTCCTGCGGTACTGATGTTGTCCTAATGCTCTGGTTAAAGCAGTCGGTCATCTCCTTCAGGTCTGCATCGCTCAAAGCCTTCATGTGGCCATACCTGACACCATCAGGCCCTGGTGCCGTGTCTTTTGCCTTTTTCAAAATATGTTTAACATCATCAACCCCTATGATGTCTTCATAATGCATATTTATATAATATATAATATTTCATATATGACTCACTAAAGCTTATTTTAGATATGGCAATTATTAAAGCATAAACAGCGGGACAAACAATAATAGCATAAAAGTACGGCAGAGTTAGCCGGCACTGTGACGTAGGGGTTACGAATGTAATTTGTAATCCCACATACCATGTTCAAAACACAGCTGCGGGCGATTAGGAAGCAGCCACCTTGTAGTGGTTTTCTGACATTGCTAGGAGTGCCAGTCGTTCAGAAAACAATTTCAAACTACTGAACGTAAACTTGCCAAGAAATCACATACGGCCAAAAATTACTGGGTTGACTGCGACGTCCTGAAAAGTATATCCAGCTAACTAAACAACTGAATTAGAGAAATACCGCCACGGTCTCTTAGCTCGTCGAAGGGAACATTTCAGCTATATCTCCGCTCGGTAGAGGATGGAAGGACGCCACAGTGTGGCAAACACCGCTCTGGAGACCGAGTATCCACCGGGATAAGTGAACAACTCGGGATATCTTTTCTGCTAATTATAGTACCAGAGAGCAGGGTACCAAGTTGCTCTGGTGTCCTGTTATTTTCCCGAGAGGAAGTTGGAATCAACCAGCACATCTTTAAACTTATTATCTGTTGGGATTATTGACTGACTTTGGTCTACACTCCTCTCTTCTGTCTTCCCTTCCATATATCTATGTCTTTCACTCTCTCTCTGTTATTCTCTCAACACATACTCAGACAACAGTTCCTTTCAACAATAAATAAAAGATTTATTAATAAAACTATGTCTGGTGTATGTATGGATATTGTCTATGTAGTTGGTATGTTCTTCTAGTGTGGCTGCCAGATAAGATGTTGATAGATAGTCTCCGTGTCTTCTCTCGTCTCTTCTCTCGGCTAAAGTACAGGACAGTACATAGATACAACAGAACGGTCTCACCCTGAATGCTCCGTCTGCTTGAGTCTGTAGGTATATCCGTTTTTTGTTTTTAATGAAAAAATGTTCACCACTGTATCAATGTACTTAAACAGATCACTATATGCTGTCAGCTTAAACTGAATGTTCGTTGCTTTTTTATAGCATTCTTAAATCCATCCTGGAAAACACATCGAGTTTCTAGTATTCTCTATTTTTGTCCTGTAACAGTTCTACACTGGATAGTTCGTAATTGGTATAGGCATTTGGTATGCATCTTGCAACTCTTCGATACTGAGTCATTTGAGTCTTTTGTTTTTAGTTTGTATGATCTCCATTTTCCGTTCTCTGTCCTCCTGACTTATTACGATGACACTTCTTTTCTTTCCTTTCGTATGCACAAGTGTCGGGCTTTATTACTTTAAAGTGCTTTCTTGTGGGTTATCAACACTGAGTGATCTTGACCACAGCCATCTGTGTTATATCTTAGTTGATAAGTCTCGCACTGGTATGGGAACCTGTGTGATATACATTTAATAATGAGATCTGTGTCTGCTTCCTCTTCTCTCCTATGTGAGTGTCTTTTCCTCCAGCCGAAATGAAAAGGCTTCCGAAAAAACCCACTCTGACATAGGATAGAAGATTCACCTAACGTCTATACTATTCCTACTAATAGAAAGAAATGTTAAATGCACTTCACGCACATCTATATTCCTATGCTAAAACTATACTCTAATATATTAATACCTTATTTAGGCATCTATGTTCCTGGAATCGAAAAACACTTAGCGAATAACACACTACTATCCCCTCTTTCCATCATTAGGGACGTGTATTTCTATTCCCACTCAGGAACATATCTCCTTCAGTTCAGTTTGGAACACACACTAAACTCTCACAAAGAAGTGGACACTCTTTATAGGTCATTTTTGCCGCATAGTCCTTGACCTTGCTTGACACCTCAAGTCCATACTTCATTATCACCGTTAGTGGAAAATTACAGATCTGAAACTTTTCCGTTATTCATACATCCAGACTGCAATATGCTGTCCAATAATGCTGTCTGCCTTTGTCGCAAACCAATTTTTCCACGCGACAGGTTACCTGGGCTGTTGGCGGCCCCTTCTGTGTCTTGACCTATAAACACATGCGCCTGGTCACTCCGTTGTTGGTTACCCTTACTGCTTCGTTTGTTAACCCTTCTTCTACCTGGTTAGTCAGTGTATACAGTCGTCTATCTGGGAATCATTAACTCTCAGTATTCCACGACATAGGCCCCTCTTAAGAGATTAGACCGCGTCGAATCTTTCTCACTGTAGGTTTGATTCCCATGATCCACAACCCTAGTCTTCTTCCTCCAGAGCTGGATGTCTGGATAAGAAATCTGCTCCTACATTCTCCTTACCAAGGATGTATTCCACTGTGAAGTCCAGTTGCAGCAACAACGTCCATCACATCCACCGTGCGTTGAGCTTCTGCGAAGTAGCTATTAACATCACGTGTTGATGATATGATTGGATCCTCACATGGCTCACCTCATTATCCAGTAGGCGCTCTAATTGACACCCTACTATACTACTCACGACTGAAACTAGTGTTGGCTCCTCGCTCCTGTACGTCCCGCCGACCTCCTTTCCACTGGCGTAAGCGATGGCTCACAATACAGATAGATTGTCCCATCCTGATTGTAACACTGCTTCCATGTCCTCTTGGTTTCCCCCGGCTTTGCCTCTGGGGATGTTCCACCTCGTCCTCGATGGACCGAGTCGTCTTTCCCAAATCTCCTGGACTTTTGCTTCCAGGACCATCTTGGGCGATATTGTATCTGGTCAGCCCATCTTAGGTTAGAGTCCTGGGTAATTCTCGCCTTTCCCGACGTTACCCACCCCTTCTGAACTTGGTTACCGGTGAAACTTTCACTCTTGTCCTTTCCCTGACTTGTGATTTCCCTCCTCCTGTCGTTGGGTAAATCTGACCTATCACGTACTGTCCCATAGGTCCTCCTATGTTGTACTGGCGATCTCTGGTCTTCGTCTGGACTGGTAACTTTTGTCCCACTGGCTGCCATCACCATAAAGTGTGAAGCGTTGCTCCCGGATCTCTCTTCATATTTCCTAATGAGATGTCTAGGGAGATTTTTCTTCTCTTCCCCGATCCGTATTTTGTAGAGGTTCTTGGACACCACCTTTTCCACAGGATAAGGTCCTTTCCATCCTACTTGGAGTATATTGGTCTCTGCTGGACTCCACACTTCCACTTTGTCTTCCACTTTAAGAGCTAGTTTCCTCTTAATTCGCTTGTTGGGTGGTGCTTTCTGGCACTCCGAACAAGACTTCACCCACCGGCGTACATCTCCGGTCATTCCTGGCCAGCAATAATGGCCGGAAATTTTCTGCAAAGTCTCACTGACACTCATATGTCGATTCTCGCCTATGATGTGTCCACTCTGAAGAATGTGAGGACGGTGGGTCTCTGGAACCACCCACTGCTCGTGCAGGTTATCTCCCCTCCCAGCTCTCCGATAGAGTAGTTGATTCTTCAGAAAGTACTGTCCCCGTTCTGGTGGCTCAGCACTTCTTTGCAGCTTCCTGTAGCAAGGATGCAACGTAGTATCCTTCCTCTGGGCAGTATGCAATTCTCCTATCCCTGAGTTGTCGCATAGTGTCTCTGCCTCTTTTTCCTTCCCTTGAGATCCACTGACTACTGTTCCCTTGTGTGTTGGCTGTTTGGGCCTTCCCAAAAAGACATATTTCGTACCAATGATCATGGGAAATAAGGAGTCAGATAATACAGCAGCTGGAATAATGCCCGTGACGTACCTGGATTTAATCTCCACCTTGGCGATTGGCAGCGTCATGGTAACAGCACTCCTCATTGCCGGCTGTATCTCTATGGTCTCCCCTGTAAGTTGGTCTGGGCTTACCAAGCTGGCGTCCACCACCGCTTCCCCATCCAAACCTGTATCGTAGAGACAAGCAACCTGTTGGCCATTTACTTCAATCAGTTCCACCACAGGTGGTCTCTCTTGGTCCTGAGTGTCTTTCATCTCCTTGACCGTTTCCTTGCCTTCCTCTTTTAATTCCTCGAGGTTGGTTATGCAATTGGCATCGTTTGCCTTGCATCTGCAGTCCACAGTATTATGTGTTATCGACTGGCAGTGTGTGCACCCTGTTCCCTTCCTAGGTTTCCGTGTGTCCTTTTTGTTCCTTTCTCCTTTGCCGACCTCAGCCTTGTCTGTGATCACCGATGTAGGAATCACTTTGCATGCTGCGAAGTAAGAACTTTTAGGTTTCGATCTGCAGTCCTTCGTGTTGTGAGATGGCACTTTGCAGAATGAACACCACCTCTCAGACCACTGTCGTTTCGCTTGAGAATTCGAGGTGCTCTGGTTTCCTACCTTCAACTTCTCTGAACTCTCCTCTGTGTGCTTTATATAAGGTTCCACTTTTTCTCCTTCCCAGTTTTTCGGTTTCTTTTTCTCTTGTTTCTCCTGACCTTTGGTTTGTGTACTTAGTTCCGCCGCCTCCCCATGTACCTCTACGAATCGTTCCGCCAGCTTATTCACAACATCAATCCGTTCCGCCCCTTGTTCTCCCAAGAAGGTTCTGAGAGGTTTCGACATTTGCTTTCGCATCTGGTCGACCACCATCATCTCTTTGAGACTCTCATAATCCCTCTTGAATTCTGCCAAGTCCATCCATTTCTGGAGATAGGATTTCAGCCTTAGACTGTAGGCGGCGAATAGTTCTCCCGGCTCTCGTCTAGACGATCTAAACTTCTTCCTATACGTTTGTGCTGTGACTTCATAATGTTTCATCAAAGCGGCTTTTAATCCCTCGTACTGATTTTCCTGTCCTGGTGGTAGGCGTGTGTAGACCTCGTACCCTGAACCACGTAAAGCCTGGGATAATTTAAGAGCCCATCTGGTCCTCTCCAGTCCCATAGCGACTGCCATAGCCTCGAACCGATCCAAAAACTAGTATATCCTCTCTTTACTGTCATCAAAGACCGCCAAGGGAAACTTCATGGCATGGTAACCCTGTCCAATCATGTGGGTTGCCCCAGGTGAAGATGAACTTCCTTCTGCTGCATCTATTTCACCCTTAGTTTGTGTCTTGAGCTCTAGTTCTCGCATGCGGTATTCATGTTCCCTTATCTTGTGGGCTTCTTCTGCTTCCAACTGGGCCTTCCGCTCCTCCCTTTCCGCTTGACGAAACTCTCGCTCTCTTTCTTGTATGTAATCAGTTAGCTCGGAACCAGCTTAACCAATTGCCTCCCCGTTGGCACTCAGTTCGGCTGTAGTTACTTTAGGAGTTGCCATAGTTAAAGCAGGTAAGTCAGCACGTTGAGTAAAGACACCTCAAGGCAGTAAAGAAGTACTCACTATACAATTATATTCCACCTAGAACCTATATCATTTATCTATGTCTATCTAATATTATAACTCTACAACACCACACAGTACATCACAACCACTCTCTCATCCACAAGAGGAGATATAGGATAAAGACTTATGTAGACGTGTGACCGTGTGACTAGGTATGTAATGTGTCTTACCACCTATCTACATTCACTCTGTCTGGAACTATCTCACTGTAAAGTCACCAGCATTAATGAAATGTTTCTACCATAAATGTAATGGCACCATATATCCAATGGACGTCCTTCCATTAAAAGTCATCAATATATACTTATATTTATTCCAATCAGTATGTCCCAACATGCAGGTACTCCGCTATGCCTGTGCCAATATGCAGGTACCCCTCTATGCATATGCCCTGTTATGCTTTCAGGTCATATGGGTATAATGTCTGTACCTCGCTGCTCCACCAATTATGTCCTGTTATTTTCCCGAGAGGAAGTTGGAATCAACCAGCACATCTTTAAACATATTATCTGTTGGGATTATTGACTGACTTTGGTCTACACTCCTCTCTTCTGTCTTCCCTTCCATATATCTATTTCTTTCACTCTCTCTCTGTTATTCTCTCAACACATACTCAGACAACAGTTCCTTTCAACAATAAATAAAAGATTTATTAATAAAACTATGTCTGGTGTATGTATGGATATTGTCTATGTAGTTGGTATGTTCTTCTAGTGTGGCTGCCAGATAAGATGTTGATAGATAGTCTCCGTGTCTTCTCTCGTCTCTTCTCTCGGCTAAAGTACAGGACAGTACATAGATACAACAGAACGGTCTCACCCTGAATGCTCCGTCTGCTTGAGTCTGTAGGTATATCCGTTTTTTGTTTTTAATGAAAAAATGTTCACCACTGTATCAATGTACTTAAACAGATCACTATATGCTGTCAGCTTAAACTGAATGTTCGTTGCTTTTTTATAGCGTTCTTAAATCCATCCTGGAAAACACATCGAGTTTCTAGTATTCTCTATTTTTGTCCTGTAACAGTTCTACACTGGATAGTTCGTAATTGGTATAGGCATTTGGTATGCACCTTGCAACTCTTCGATACTGAGTCATTTGAGTCTTTTGTTTTTAGTTTGTATGATCTCTATTTTCCGTTCTCTGTCCTCCTGACTTATTACGATGACACTTCTTTTCTTTCCTTTCTTATGCACAAGTGTCGGGCTTTATTACTTTAAAGTGCTTTCTTGTGGGTTATCAACACTGAGTGATCTTGACCACAGCCATCTGTGTTATATCTTAGTTGATAAGTCTCGCACTGGTATGGGAACCTGTGTGATATACATTTAATAATGAGATCTGTGTCTGCTTCCTCTTCTCTCCTATGTGAGTGTCTTTTCCTCCAGCCGAAATGAAAAGGCTTCCGAAAAAACCCACTCTGACATAGGATAGAAGATTCACCTAACGTCTATACTATTCCTACTAATAGAAAGAAATGTTAAATGCACTTCACGCACATCTATATTCCTATGCTAAAACTATACTCTAATATATTAATACCTTATTTAGGCATCTATGTTCCTGGAATCGAAAAACACTTAGCGAATAACACACTACTATCCCCTCTTTCCATCATTAGGGACGTGTATTTCTATTCCCACTCAGGAACATATCTCCTTCAGTTCAGTTTGGAACACACACTAAACTCTCACAAAGAAGTGGACACTCTTTATAGGTCATTTTTGCCGCATAGTCCTTGACCTTGCTTGACACCTCAAGTCCATACTTCATTATCACCGTTAGTGGAAAATTACAGATCTGAAACTTTTCCGTTATTCATACATCCAGACCGCAATATGCTGTCCAATAATGCTGTCTGCCTTTGTCGCAAACCAATTTTTCCACGCGACAGGTTACCTGGGCTGTTGGCGGCCCCTTCTGTGTCTTGACCTATAAACACATGCGCCTGGTCACTCCGTTGTTGGTTACCCTTACTGCTTCGTTTGTTAACCCTTCTTCTACCTGGTTAGTCGGTGTATACAGTCGTCTATCTGGGAATCATTAACTCTCAGTATTCCACGACATAGGCCCCCTCTTAAGAGATTAGACCGCGTCGAATCTTTCTCACTGTAGGTTTGATTCCCATGATCCACAACCCTAGTCTTCTTCCTCCGGAGCTGGATGTCTGGATAAGAAATCTGCTCCTACATTCTCCTTACCAAGGATGTATTCCACTGTGAAGTCCAGTTGCAGCAACAACGTCCATCACATCCACCGTGCGTTGAGCTTCTGCGAAGTAGCTATTAACATCACGTGTTGATGATATGATTGGATCCTCACATGGCTCACCTCATTATCCAGTAGGCGCTCTAATTGACACCCTACTATACTACTCACGACTGAAACTAGTGTTGGCTCCTCGCTCCTGTACGTCCCGCCGACCTCCTTTCCACTGGCGTAAGCGATGGCTCACAATACAGATAGATTGTCCCATCCTGATTGTAACACTGCTTCCATGTCCTCTTGGTTTCCCCCGGCTTTGCCTCTGGGGATGTTCCACCTCGTCCTCGATGGACCGAGTCGTCTTTCCCAAATCTCCTGGACATTTGCTTCCAGGACCATCTTGGGCGATATTGTATCTGGTCAGCCCATCTTAGGTTAGAGTCCTGGGTAATTCTCGCCTTTCCCGACGTTACCCACCCCTTCTGAACTTGGTTACCGGTGAAACTTTCACTCTTGTCCTTTCCCTGACTTGTGATTTCCCTCCTCCTGTCGTTGGGTAAATCTGACCTATCACGTACTGTCCCATAGGCCCTCCTATGTTGTACTGGCGATCTCTGGTCTTCGTCTGGACTGGTAACTTTTGTCCCACTGGCTGCCATCACCATAAAGTGCAAAGCGTTGCTCCCGGATCTCTCTTCATATTTCCTAATGAGATGTCTAGGGAGATTTTTCTTCTCTTCCCCGATCCGTATTTTGTAGAGGTTCTTGGACACCACCTTTTCCACAGGATAAGGTCCTTTCCATCCTACTTGGAGTATATTGGTCTCTGCTGGACTCCACACTTCCACTTTGTCTTCCACTTTAAGAGCTAGTTTCCTCTTAATTCGCTTGTTGGGTGGTGCTTTCTGGCACTCCGAACAAGACTTCACCCACCGGCGTACATCTCCGGTCATTCCTGGCCAGCAATAATGGCCGGAAATTTTCTGCAAGGTCTCACTGACACTCATATGTCGATTCTCGCCTATGATGTGTCCACTCTGAAGAATGTGAGGACGGTGGGTCTCTGGAACCACCCACTGCTCGTGCAGGTTATCTCCCCTCCCAGCTCTCCGATAGAGTAGTTGATTCTTCAGAAAGTACTGTCCCCGTTCTGGTGGCTCAGCACTTCTTTGCAGCTTCCTGTAGCAAGGATGCAACGTAGTATCCTTCCTCTGGGCAGTATGCAATTCTCCTATCCCTGAGTTGTCGCATAGTGTCTCTGCCTCTTTTTCCTTCCCTTGAGATCCACTGACTACTGTTCCCTTGTGTGTTGGCTGTTTGGGCCTTCCCAAAAAGACATATTTCGTACCAATGATCATGGGAAATAAGGAGTCAGATAATACAGCAGCTGGAATAATGCCCGTGACGTACCTGGATTTAATCTCCACCTTGGCGATTGGCAGCGTCATGGTAACAGCACTCCTCATTGCCGGCTGTATCTCTATGGTCTCCCCTGTAAGTTGGTCTGGGCTTACCAAGCTGGCGTCCACCACCGCTTCCCCATCCAAACCTGTATCGTAGAGACAAGCAACCTGTTGGCCATTTACTTCAATCAGTTCCACCACAGGTGGTCTCTCTTGGTCCTGAGTGTCTTTCATCTCCTTGACCGTTTCCTTGCCTTCCTCTTTTAATTCCTCGAGGTTGGTTATGCAATTGGCATCGTTTGCCTTGCATCTGCAGTCCACAGTATTATGTGTTATCGACTGGCAGTGTGTGCACCCTGTTCCCTTCCTAGGTTTCCGGGTGTCCTTTTTGTTCCTTTCTCCTTCGCCGACCTCAGCCTTGTCTGTGATCACCGATGTAGGAATCACTTTGCATGCTGCGAAGTAAGAACTTTTAGGTTTCGATCTGCAGTCCTTCGTGTTGTGAGATGGCACTTTGCAGAATGAACACCACCTCTCAGACCACTGTCGTTTCGCTTGAGAATTCGAGGTGCTCTGGTTTCCTACCTTCACCTTCTCTGAACTCTCCTCTGTGTGCTTTATATAAGGTTCCACTTTTTCTCCTTCCCAGTTTTTCGGTTTCTTTTTCTCTTGTTTCTCCTGACCTTTGGTTTGTGTACTTAGTTCCGCCGCCTCCCCATGTACCTCTACGAATCGTTCCGCCAGCTTATTCACAACATCAATCCGTTCCGCCCCTTGTTCTCCCAAGAAGGTTCTGAGAGGTTTCGACATTTGCTTTCGCATCTGGTCGACCACCATCATCTCTTTGAGACTCTCATAATCCCTCTTGAATTCTGCCAAGTCCATCCATTTCTGGAGATAGGATTTCAGCCTTAGACTGTAGGCGGCGAATAGTTCTCCCGGCTCTCGTCTAGACGATCTAAACTTCTTCCTATACGTTTGTGCTGTGACTTCATAATGTTTCATCAAAGCGGCTTTTAATTCCTCGTACTGATTTTCCTGTCCTGGTGGTAGGTGTGTGTAGACCTCGTACCCTGAACCACGTAAAGCCTGGGATAATTTAAGAGCCCATCTGGTCCTCTCCAGTCCCATAGCGACTGCCATAGCCTCGAACCGATCCAAAAACTAGTATATCTTCTCTTTACTTTCATCAAAGACCGCCAAGGGAAACTTCATGGCATGGTAACCCTGTCCAATCATGTGGGTTGCCCCAGGTGAAGATGAACTTCCTTCTGCTGCATCTATTTCACCCTTAGTTTGTGTCTTGAGCTCTAGTTCTCGCATGCGGTATTCATGTTCCCTTATCTTGTGGGCTTCTTCTGCTTCCAACTGGGCCTTCCGCTCCTCCCTTTCCGCTTGACGAAACTCTCTCTCTCTTTCTTGTATGTAATCAGTTAGCTCGGAACCAGCTAAACCAATTGCCTCCCCGTTGGCCCTCAGTTCGGCTGTAGTTACTTTAGGAGTTGCCATAGTTAAAGCAGGTAAGTCAGCACGTTGAGTAAAGACACCTCAAGGCAGTAAAGAAGTACTCACTATACAATTATATTCCACCTAGAACCTATATCATTTATCTATGTCTATCTAATATTATAACTCTACAACACCACACAGTACATCACAACCACTCTCTCATCCACAAGTGGAGATATAGGATAAAGACTTATGTAGACGTGTGACCGTGTGACTAGGTATGTAATGTGTCTTACCACCTATCTACATTCACTCTGTCTGGAACTATCTCACTGTAAAGTCACCAGCATTAATGAAATGTTTCTACCATAAATGTAATGGCACCATATATCCAATGGACGTCCTTCCATTAAAAGTCATCAATATATACTTATATTTATTCCAATCAGTATGTCCCAACATGCAGGTACTCCGCTATGCCTGTGCCAATATGCAGGTACCCCTCTATGCATATGCCCTGTTATGCTTTCAGGTCATATGGGTATAATGTCTGTACCACGCTGCTCCACCAATTATGTCCTGTTATTTTCCCGAGAGGAAGTTGGAATCAACCAGCACATCTTTAAACTTATTATCTGTTGGGATTATTGACTGACTTTGGTCTACACTCCTCTCTTCTGGCTTCCCTTCCATATATCTATTTCTTTCACTCTCTCTCTGTTATTCTCTCAACACATACTCAGACAACAGTTCCTTTCAACAATAAATAAAAGATTTATTAATAAAACTATGTCTGGTGTATGTATGGATATTGTCTATGTAGTTGGTATGTACTTCTAGTGTGGCTGCCAGATAAGATGTTGATAGATAGTCTCCGTGTCTTCTCTCGTCTCTTCTCTCGGCTAAAGTACAGGACAGTACATAGATACAACAGAACGGTCTCACCCTGAATGCTCCGTCTGCTTGAGTCTGTAGGTATATCCGTTTTTTGTTTTTAATGAAAAAATGTTCACCACTGTATCAATGTACTTAAACAGATCACTATATGCTGTCAGCTTAAACTGAATGTTCGTTGCTTTTTTATAGCGTTCTTAAATCCATCCTGGAAAACACATCGAGTTTCTAGTATTCTCTATTTTTGTCCTGTAACAGTTCTACACTGGATAGTTCGTAATTGGTATAGGCATTTGGTATGCACCTTGCAACTCTTCGATACTGAGTCATTTGAGTCTTTTGTTTTTAGTTTGTATGATCTCTATTTTCCGTTCTCTGTCCTCCTGACTTATTACGATGACACTTCTTTTCTTTCCTTTCTTATGCACAAGTGTCGGGCTTTATTACTTTAAAGTGCTTTCTTGTGGGTTATCAACACTGAGTTATCTTGACCACAGCCATCTGTGTTATATCTTAGTTGATAAGTCTCGCACTGGTATGGGAACCTGTGTGATATACATTTAATAATGAGATCTGTGTCTGCTTCCTCTTCTCTCCTATGTGAGTGTCTTTTCCTCCAGCCGAAATGAAAAGGCTTCCGAAAAAACCCACTCTGACATAGGATAGAAGATTCACCTAACGTCTATACTATTCCTACTAATAGAAAGAAATGTTAAATGCACTTCACGCACATCTATATTCCTATGCTAAAACTATACTCTAATATATTAATACCTTATTTAGGCATCTATGTTCCTGGAATCGAAAAACACTTAGCGAATAACACACTACTATCCCCTCTTTCCATCATTAGGGACGTGTATTTCTATTCCCACTCAGGAACATATCTCCTTCAGTTCAGTTTGGAACACACACTAAACTCTCACAAAGAAGTGGACACTCTTTATAGGTCATTTTTGCCGCATAGTCCTTGACCTTGCTTGACACCTCAAGTCCATACTTCATTATCACCGTTAGTGGAAAATTACAGATCTGAAACTTTTCCGTTATTCATACATCCAGACCGCAATATGCTGTCCAATAATGCTGTCTGCCTTTGTCGCAAACCAATTTTTCCACGCGACAGGTTACCTGGGCTGTTGGCGGCCCCTTCTGTGTCTTGACCTATAAACACATGCGCCTGGTCACTCCGTTGTTGGTTACCCTTACTGCTTCGTTTGTTAACCCTTCTTCTACCTGGTTAGTCGGTGTATACAGTCGTCTATCTGGGAATCATTAACTCTCAGTATTCCACGACATAGGCCCCCTCTTAAGAGATTAGACCGCGTCGAATCTTTCTCACTGTAGGTTTGATTCCCATGATCCACAACCCTAGTCTTCTTCCTCCGGAGCTGGATGTCTGGATAAGAAATCTGCTCCTACATTCTCCTTACCAAGGATGTATTCCACTGTGAAGTCCAGTTGCAGCAACAACGTCCATCACATCCACCGTGCGTTGAGCTTCTGCGAAGTAGCTATTAACATCACGTGTTGATGATATGATTGGATCCTCACATGGCTCACCTCATTATCCAGTAGGCGCTCTAATTGACACCCTACTATACTACTCACGACTGAAACTAGTGTTGGCTCCTCGCTCCTGTACGTCCCGCCGACCTCCTTTCCACTGGCGTAAGCGATGGCTCACAATACAGATAGATTGTCCCATCCTGATTGTAACACTGCTTCCATGTCCTCTTGGTTTCCCCCGGCTTTGCCTCTGGGGATGTTCCACCTCGTCCTCGATGGACCGAGTCGTCTTTCCCAAATCTCCTGGACATTTGCTTCCAGGACCATCTTGGGCGATATTGTATCTGGTCAGCCCATCTTAGGTTAGAGTCCTGGGTAATTCTCGCCTTTCCCGACGTTACCCACCCCTTCTGAACTTGGTTACCGGTGAAACTTTCACTCTTGTCCTTTCCCTGACTTGTGATTTCCCTCCTCCTGTCGTTGGGTAAATCTGACCTATCACGTACTGTCCCATAGGCCCTCCTATGTTGTACTGGCGATCTCTGGTCTTCGTCTGGACTGGTAACTTTTGTCCCACTGGCTGCCATCACCATAAAGTGCAAAGCGTTGCTCCCGGATCTCTCTTCATATTTCCTAATGAGATGTCTAGGGAGATTTTTCTTCTCTTCCCCGATCCGTATTTTGTAGAGGTTCTTGGACACCACCTTTTCCACAGGATAAGGTCCTTTCCATCCTACTTGGAGTATATTGGTCTCTGCTGGACTCCACACTTCCACTTTGTCTTCCACTTTAAGAGCTAGTTTCCTCTTAATTCGCTTGTTGGGTGGTGCTTTCTGGCACTCCGAACAAGACTTCACCCACCGGCGTACATCTCCGGTCATTCCTGGCCAGCAATAATGGCCGGAAATTTTCTGCAAGGTCTCACTGACACTCATATGTCGATTCTCGCCTATGATGTGTCCACTCTGAAGAATGTGAGGACGGTGGGTCTCTGGAACCACCCACTGCTCGTGCAGGTTATCTCCCCTCCCAGCTCTCCGATAGAGTAGTTGATTCTTCAGAAAGTACTGTCCCCGTTCTGGTGGCTCAGCACTTCTTTGCAGCTTCCTGTAGCAAGGATGCAACGTAGTATCCTTCCTCTGGGCAGTATGCAATTCTCCTATCCCTGAGTTGTCGCATAGTGTCTCTGCCTCTTTTTCCTTCCCTTGAGATCCACTGACTACTGTTCCCTTGTGTGTTGGCTGTTTGGGCCTTCCCAAAAAGACATATTTCGTACCAATGATCATGGGAAATAAGGAGTCAGATAATACAGCAGCTGGAATAATGCCCGTGACGTACCTGGATTTAATCTCCACCTTGGCGATTGGCAGCGTCATGGTAACAGCACTCCTCATTGCCGGCTGTATCTCTATGGTCTCCCCTGTAAGTTGGTCTGGGCTTACCAAGCTGGCGTCCACCACCGCTTCCCCATCCAAACCTGTATCGTAGAGACAAGCAACCTGTTGGCCATTTACTTCAATCAGTTCCACCACAGGTGGTCTCTCTTGGTCCTGAGTGTCTTTCATCTCCTTGACCGTTTCCTTGCCTTCCTCTTTTAATTCCTCGAGGTTGGTTATGCAATTGGCATCGTTTGCCTTGCATCTGCAGTCCACAGTATTATGTGTTATCGACTGGCAGTGTGTGCACCCTGTTCCCTTCCTAGGTTTCCGTGTGTCCTTTTTGTTCCTTTCTCCTTCGCCGACCTCAGCCTTGTCTGTGATCACCGATGTAGGAATCACTTTGCATGCTGCGAAGTAAGAACTTTTAGGTTTCGATCTGCAGTCCTTCGTGTTGTGAGATGGCACTTTGCAGAATGAACACCACCTCTCAGACCACTGTCGTTTCGCTTGAGAATTCGAGGTGCTCTGGTTTCCTACCTTCACCTTCTCTGAACTCTCCTCTGTGTGCTTTATATAAGGTTCCACTTTTTCTCCTTCCCAGTTTTTCGGTTTCTTTTTCTCTTGTTTCTCCTGACCTTTGGTTTGTGTACTTAGTTCCGCCGCCTCCCCATGTACCTCTACGAATCGTTCCGCCAGCTTATTCACAACATCAATCCGTTCCGCCCCTTGTTCTCCCAAGAAGGTTCTGAGAGGTTTCGACATTTGCTTTCGCATCTGGTCGACCACCATCATCTCTTTGAGACTCTCATAATCCCTCTTGAATTCTGCCAAGTCCATCCATTTCTGGAGATAGGATTTCAGCCTTAGACTGTAGGCGGCGAATAGTTCTCCCGGCTCTCGTCTAGACGATCTAAACTTCTTCCTATACGTTTGTGCTGTGACTTCATAATGTTTCATCAAAGCGGCTTTTAATTCCTCGTACTGATTTTCCTGTCCTGGTGGTAGGTGTGTGTAGACCTCGTACCCTGAACCACGTAAAGCCTGGGATAATTTAAGAGCCCATCTGGTCCTCTCCAGTCCCATAGCGACTGCCATAGCCTCGAACCGATCCAAAAACTAGTATATCTTCTCTTTACTTTCATCAAAGACCGCCAAGGGAAACTTCATGGCATGGTAACCCTGTCCAATCATGTGGGTTGCCCCAGGTGAAGATGAACTTCCTTCTGCTGCATCTATTTCACCCTTAGTTTGTGTCTTGAGCTCTAGTTCTCGCATGCGGTATTCATGTTCCCTTATCTTGTGGGCTTCTTCTGCTTCCAACTGGGCCTTCCGCTCCTCCCTTTCCGCTTGACGAAACTCTCTCTCTCTTTCTTGTATGTAATCAGTTAGCTCGGAACCAGCTAAACCAATTGCCTCCCCGTTGGCCCTCAGTTCGGCTGTAGTTACTTTAGGAGTTGCCATAGTTAAAGCAGGTAAGTCAGCACGTTGAGTAAAGACACCTCAAGGCAGTAAAGAAGTACTCACTATACAATTATATTCCACCTAGAACCTATATCATTTATCTATGTCTATCTAATATTATAACTCTACAACACCACACAGTACATCACAACCACTCTCTCATCCACAAGTGGAGATATAGGATAAAGACTTATGTAGACGTGTGACCGTGTGACTAGGTATGTAATGTGTCTTACCACCTATCTACATTCACTCTGTCTGGAACTATCTCACTGTAAAGTCACCAGCATTAATGAAATGTTTCTACCATAAATGTAATGGCACCATATATCCAATGGACGTCCTTCCATTAAAAGCCATCAATATATACTTATATTTATTCCAATCAGTATGTCCCAACATGCAGGTACTCCGCTATGCCTGTGCCAATATGCAGGTACCCCTCTATGCATATGCCCTGTTATGCTTTCAGGTCATATGGGTATAATGTCTGTACCACGCTGCTCCGCCAATTATGTCCTGTTATTTTCCCGAGAGGAAGTTGGAATCAACCAGCACATCTTTAAACTTATTATCTGTTGGGATTATTGACTGACTTTGGTCTACACTCCTCTCTTCTGTCTTCCCTTCCATATATCTATTTCTTTCACTCTCTCTCTGTTATTCTCTCAACACATACTCAGACAACAGTTCCTTTCAACAATAAATAAAAGATTTATTAATAAAACTATGTCTGGTGTATGTATGGATATTGTCTATGTAGTTGGTATGTTCTTCTAGTGTGGCTGCCAGATAAGATGTTGATAGATAGTCTCCGTGTCTTCTCTCGTCTCTTCTCTCGGCTAAAGTACAGGACAGTACATAGATACAACAGAACGGTCTCACCCTGAATGCTCCGTCTGCTTGAGTCTGTAGGTATATCCGTTTTTTGTTTTTAATGAAAAAATGTTCACCACTGTATCAATGTACTTAAACAGATCACTATATGCTGTCAGCTTAAACTGAATGTTCGTTGCTTTTTTATAGCGTTCTTAAATCCATCCTGGAAAACACATCGAGTTTCTAGTATTCTCTATTTTTGTCCTGTAACAGTTCTACACTGGATAGTTCGTAATTGGTATAGGCATTTGGTATGCACCTTGCAACTCTTCGATACTGAGTCATTTGAGTCTTTTGTTTTTAGTTTGTATGATCTCTATTTTCCGTTCTCTGTCCTCCTGACTTATTACGATGACACTTCTTTTCTTTCCTTTCTTATGCACAAGTGTCGGGCTTTATTACTTTAAAGTGCTTTCTTGTGGGTTATCAACACTGAGTTATCTTGACCACAGCCATCTGTGTTATATCTTAGTTGATAAGTCTCGCACTGGTATGGGAACCTGTGTGATATACATTTAATAATGAGATCTGTGTCTGCTTCCTCTTCTCTCCTATGTGAGTGTCTTTTCCTCCAGCCGAAATGAAAAGGCTTCCGAAAAAACCCACTCTGACATAGGATAGAAGATTCACCTAACGTCTATACTATTCCTACTAATAGAAAGAAATGTTAAATGCACTTCACGCACATCTATATTCCTATGCTAAAACTATACTCTAATATATTAATACCTTATTTAGGCATCTATGTTCCTGGAATCGAAAAACACTTAGCGAATAACACACTACTATCCCCTCTTTCCATCATTAGGGACGTGTATTTCTATTCCCACTCAGGAACATATCTCCTTCAGTTCAGTTTGGAACACAC
Source organism: Cepaea hortensis (assembly GCA_963921405.1). Lineage (NCBI taxonomy): Eukaryota > Metazoa > Mollusca > Gastropoda > Stylommatophora > Helicidae > Cepaea > Cepaea hortensis. Next base: position 141,919,806 of record OY992879.1, on the reverse strand, counting down.
ACTAAACTCTCACAAAGAAGTGGACACTCTTTATAGGTCATTTTTGCCGCATAGTCCTTGACCTTGCTTGACACCTCAAGTCCATACTTCATTATCACCGTTAGTGGAAAATTACAGATCTGAAACTTTTCCGTTATTCATACATCCAGACCGCAATATGCTGTCCAATAATGCTGTCTGCCTTTGTCGCAAACCAATTTTTCCACGCGACAGGTTACCTGGGCTGTTGGCGGCCCCTTCTGTGTCTTGACCTATAAACACATGCGCCTGGTCACTCCGTTGTTGGTTACCCTTACTGCTTCGTTTGTTAACCCTTCTTCTACCTGGTTAGTCGGTGTATACAGTCGTCTATCTGGGAATCATTAACTCTCAGTATTCCACGACACCTGGCAACATAAGAGATTGATATAGGCTGAGTATATAGAAAACAAGAGGGCCCGACCTTATTACTTATCCCAAGATACAGTATAACAGCCGAGAAAGAATGGCAAAGATCTGATGGTGAGGCTGCCATTATATCTGTTCTTCCTTGCTAACACATCCTATGATATTAGCAATTATCACCCTTGCAGCATAATAACAGTACGTATGTCTGCGTAAATGATTGATCATCTATAATCGACGTGATTACACTCGCAACGCTCCCATACGAGCTTAATCAGTCTCAACCGATGTTGGAGAGTATGGGTGCAGATTGTGTCCCGTGGCGCACTGATCGTGAATGCCGACACTCAAAACTCCCAAGAATGGCAGATGGACATATAAATCAGCCTGAAACTGGTACCATCAGTATTGGGATGTTTCGCTGGCTGTTGTAGATGAGGACGGAGCACGTATGGGAATGTACGCCCCGAGTGCTGTGATGCCAATTCTTGACTCAGCTCAACTCGTGAATACGACAGTTATCCCTATCTTATGATCACACATGTTCCTCCACCAGTGATGCACACGGTAGCAGTCTTTAACCGCATTGATTCCTCTATCCAGTGCCACCCATCGGGCTCTGGAGCACCAATTAATCCTCCCCACAACGCTTAACGGCAAAAGTGGAAGATGATGGTGATAATCCTCTGTGTCCACCTGAAGCAACCCACTCATATGTTACTCGCGTTACGTGTACTTTACCTGTTCATACGTTCCACGGGGAGCGGCTGGCCGAGTGGCTAAGAACGCTGGGTTCTCCTTCGGGAGACCTGGGTTTGAATCCTCGGTATGGTGTGGATTTTTTTCTGTCGGGGGCAAATAGAAAATCCTAACCTGCACAGTTCGCGGCGACTGCACTAGCCAGGCGGCCTTAATTCCCCAGGCCCAACCCCCACCCCCCACCCCACCCCACCCCACACCCCAACCCCTGTCCTACTTTGCAAGGTACTGTGTTCAGTAGATGACAGTATGTCCCACATTGGTATTCTTGAAGTCAGAAAACTATCTAGCTCATTACCTCTGACCCCCGTGCCTGGCTTTGGCATAGCACCCATCTTGAGTGTGACTTTTATAATGTTATCATTAATTCTGTCGACCTCCGTAATGGAGCTTCTAAAGCAGAGATTGAAGCAGGCATAATGGTCACCTCCTGTGAACGGAGTGAGATATAGTCAGGCATAAAGGTCACCTCCTGTGAAAGGAGTGAGGTTGAGTCACACACAATGATCACATCCTGTGAAATGAGTCTCATCGGACATTCGTCACCCGCTGTTAACGCAATACCATTTCTGGTCAATGTCTGAATTGACAAAGAACTCCAGCCAAGCTCGGGTAAACGGGTGGAGTAGCTATGACTCTCTGAAGCTAGCCAAAAATGACTCAAGTCTAATTAGTGATGCCCTTGTAGACCTCCTGATCATGTCATAAAAGGCGACTACGGAGGGTTGGTCAGAAATAACCGCCGATGCTTTATTAATTACTTGTTACCTCCCTCATACTTAAAATATTATGTATGTAAGTATGTGTGTGTGTGTATGTATGTAAGAGGTAGGTAGGTAGGCAGGCAGGCAGGCACGTACGTAAGGACTAAGTCTGTGGGTGGACGGAGTACGTACGTACACACACACTTACTTGTGTGCGTTGTCCATCTATGTGTATGTGTGCATGCTCGCCCGCACCCGTGCGTAAAGTAAGCTGGCAAATCCCCTAGCATGGTTAAGCTAGCGCATTAACTCGGTTGATCAAACAGCGTAGATATCATTCCCCGCACAACACCTGTGCTCCGTAGCAATGAATAATCACACGGCTGACAGATATACAGCGGATTTTACATACGGTATACAAGATAGTGGATCAGGAGCTCAACTTGTCATTGTAAACCCAGTTAGACACACCGTACGCCGCCGCAGTGGTTATCAAACTGGGGTCGTTCCACTACAATTTCAGAATGAATATGTTCCCCATACTCTACATATTTTTCATTGTGAAGAAAAAAATCGGGGGAAAGGGGTGGGGGAGGGGGTGTTAGCTTGCTTTGAACTCAAGCGTAGTCTATACGTGTGCGACTACTTCTAGTGCTTGGGTTAGCTTTCCCTATTAACAGTATCCCTCGCCATCAGGCGAACGCTCTCCTAATTCCGAGGTGTAGAGTGTATTTGTAATGACCGTGTCGTGTTTGAAAATATTGCCGGTCCAAGTTTTGTATTTACCTATTATGTTGCATGGACTTTACGGAGGGTGAATAAAAAACTCGGACCGGCAATATTTTCAAACACTGCACAGTTATTAAAAATACACTCTATACTTGTAATTTACGTCCTCTAGTCAATGACGACAAGTCAACATTTAAGTGCAACCGACTGTGTAGGTAGGGGTTGAACCCGCTACCCCGGCAACAGAACTTCGGGTGTTTACAATCGTGCACTCTTATCCAATAAAGCCATACTGACCTCCGTTGTGAAGATCTTATTATTGAAAATCGAATTCTTGGAACATCTGTATACATCAGAACGAATTATCATTATTATGTAACTAATTCTTTGTAGAAAGGAAGCTACCCTTAGCAGCAAACTTGGAATGTTTAACTCCAGTGTCCAATCGGTACTACTGTATGGGTCAGAAAATATGGAACACGTCTGCAAGAATTACTAGTAAACTACAGACATTCACTAATTGGTGTCTGGGCAGAATAGTAGAACTAAAATGGTATGACAGAATCACCAATGTAGAGCTCATGGAGAGAACTGAATAAATTCTATTAAATCAAGACGTGGTGGACAAGACGGCGGCACTGGGTAGGACACACACTGAGAACATCTGAGGACACTATAACTAGACCCTCCCCTGTCTGTAACCCACATGGCGAACGAAATAGAGCGAGGACTAAAAATACACGGAGAAGGGCATTATTGGGGGAACATGGAGGAGGGGAGGAGGCGAGCTGCATGAGGGATACCGAGAAGAAGGAGAAGAAGAAGAAGAAAGATACTTTGGAGAACGTCTCTGTCTCATTGCGGCTCGTCCAAAAGAATCTCGATCCTGTACCAGTTCTCTTGCCTGATGCCCTTGCATGCCCAAGGTGTCTGCCGTGACCTGTGAGCTTCTTCGTACTGGTCGACCCTTGTGTCGTCTCCTAGGCTAGGGAATGGATCCTTTACTTGACTAGGAGACAACAGATAGAAATAACACCTGGAGCCCAGGATAACCATAGGTTCGTCCGATCTTTGTGTATGTAGCAGTAGTACCATGACGGCCAGTCATCTCTGTGTGTCGGTGTGTGTGCATAGCATTTCTCTATCTCGAACTCTCTGTCTGTCTGTTTACCTATATATCTCTGTCTGGCTGCCTGTCTGCCTTTCTGTCTGTCTGTCTGTCTGTCTGTCTGTCTAATACCTGTCTACCTACCTATCTACCCACCCACCCACTTACCTACTCACCCACCCATCCGTCTGCCTTTCTGTCTCCTTCATAATTATGTTTGACAATAGAGATTTAGTTATCTCACACATGTTTTGACCACGGAATCTCTCAACTGCCCTTGAATCTTTTAACCAAACCTTGTACCCTCTCACCCCGCTCCACTAGGTTACAAGATAGGGGGATTGTGCGGGATGTCCTGTCCTCAGTACACGCACAAGTCCCTGTGTATCCATTTATCACATCAGGCCGGATATGTGTAACAAAAGAGGGATTCACTGGGGATTAATGTGGATTTGCCTTTAGCAAATTGTATGACACAGAGTGCGCCAACTAAAAGTGAGACAATATATATATGAAAGAAAAACAACAGGAAAATATTCTCAGAGGGACATTCAAGAACTTTCCAGTGTTAAACTCATTGTGCCTGAGCCAGTAGTTGACTATGTATGGTCTTTAACACTATCATCGTCGTCATCGTCGTAAACATCACTACCACAATCATCATCATCACCACCATCATCACCATCATTATCACAGTTGTCACTGCCATCAACTATAAACATCGCCATCATCATCATCTTCGCCATCATTGCCATCATCGCCATCACCACAATCATGGTGATCACGACAGTGATAGTCATCATCATCACCATCACCCCCATCGTTGTTATCACCATCAACATCATCGCCATCACCACATTCATAGTCATCATCGCCATCACCACAGTCATACTCATCACAACCATCATCCCCATCACCACAATTATAGACATCACCACGATCATCGCAATCACCACTATCATCGCAATCACCACTATCATCGTTGTCACCATAGTCATCGATATCTCAAAGCCCTTTCAAAAGTAAAGTTCGTTTCTTCTGTCACTAATTCTTTTTCACTATTTTTACCTTTCTACATCTCTCTCTCTCTCTCTCTCTCTCTCTCTCTCTCTCTCTCTCTCTCTCTCTCTCTCTCTCTCTCTCTCTCTCTCTCTCTCTCTCCCCCCTCTTCCCACTGTGTATTGACGATCTAAACGTCATCACACAACAAGCAGATATCCTTGGCAATGCCATTCTTCTTAAGGTTCATACTGTAAGCCGTTGGTCATCATGCTAGTCCACAGCCTTCTGTCTCGTGCACTGCCAATCATTTCTAATACTGACGCTCCTCCATTTCATGTTATCAAACTGTCCAGTATCATCTCTTGTGGTCTCTCTCTCTCTCTCTCTCTCTCTCTCTCTCTCTCTCTCTCTCTCTCTCTCTCTCTCTCTCTCTCTCTCTGCCCTCCAACTTTCCAGCACTCCAGCTTTTACTTCCTCAAGAATGTGGATTGTTTACTTCTGACGCGAGTAACCACTTCTCATTGTGAGTTAACATCTTTCAAGATGTCTCCATTACTTTCTTTTATCCGTCCATGGTTCTCTCATTATTCTTCTATAAAACTACAGCTCTGCAGCTTCTAATTCCTCACTGATCCGTTGATTGTCCACGATTCATCAAGATTGGCTCATCCAAGTTTGGTGTCCGCCTCGAGTGCTGGAAGTCCCGGATTGAAGCCCCGGTGAGGGTCGGGATTTTTTTCACGTGGACTTCTAGTAACAAAATGTCCCCTGGTCTCTGGGTAGTGAGATCGGACGCCCGTGTGTATTGTTGCGCACGTAAAGTCCCCTGGCAGTTGAAAATCGAAAAAGAGTAGCCTAACGACGCTGCCCGGCAAAATTTCGAGTTAAAAATCTACCCAAAGTATTTCAGGATTTTCGCCGGTGCTACGGATTTCGTGCACCGAGCTGAGATTCTCCGGACTCAGGCTTGAGTTAGGGGTAGAACGGAGCACTTACGAGTTACAAACGTGTGCCGTGATGTTGATCCGTCGACTAAACTAAACTAAGATTGGCCCAGTATAGCTATTAAGTACTCTATTTCCACCTCGATTGCCAATGATATATTGCGTAGAATGTTAATAAAGGAGAAAAAAAAAAAATAAAACTGACCTAATTAGCTAGCCAGAAGGCAGCAGAGAAACAACTATATTATACTTTGCTTATGCTATGGGCGATAATAGGACGATAACGTTGATTACACAGAAGAAACATTTACATAGATATATGGTTCCGCCTACCTGCTACTGAGTTGAGTGCGTGGAGTGGCACTTTTAGCCGTGACTTTCGTGTGAAGTGTTTTTACCTCTGCCCGCGGTTGTTTGTAGTATGAACTTCATCTTCAGAAACATGGTCGCTGAACTGAGTTGCCTTATGCAGTAATGTGTGGCTGCTTGTTTTATTAGTGGCTGCCGCTTCCATTGATGATGTTCTGTATTATTCATGGCGGACATTTGTGTTGGCATTCTGATGGCGGCATTATGCATAGTATACCTGTGCGGGCTGTTGATTTGTCCAGACTCCTGTTCTATTTTTCACATGGGGCAGTGAGGAGCATTTTGTGTGATATTCAGTGGCACAGGAACGGAGCATAATGGTGAAACCCTTTGCCGTGAAGTTGGAACCGCGACTTACTAACTAACAGAGATATATTTACAAGCGGCTGTGATACATGCGGAGAAGTCGCATTATGCAAGCAAAACATGATAGTCTCTTTAAAAGTACCGCAGTGACAGTAGCAATGTAGCAGTGTTTTCTGCATTTCTTTACGCTGATGTAATGTGTTGTCTTTTTTAATGTTGCATCTCTGCACAAATCATCTTGCCTGGATGAACGTATAGCCTTCTATCTTTGGTTATTTTTGTTTTAATGACGCGCAGATGTTTGCGATGTTTCATATGGTTTTTATTGTTTTATTTTCCTATTGTGCACGCTTCACCGCGTTTATGTCTTCACTCTCTCAGCCAGGTACTACGGCTAGGTTGCGTTTATGGATATGTTGGTATGTGTGTCGTTGCGAGTGTTCGTGCATGTGTGGTGTTGTGCGGGTGCGCGTGGTTGAAGTTGGGTAGGTGGTTGCACGACTGTGGGGGTTTAAGCGTCTAGTAGTACGTGCCGGCGCTGTGGCATAGAGGCAGTGAACGCGTTCCACAGTTCCCCGAGACACTAAGTGGAGGGTTTAAAATCAGCCGTAGACGATTTGGAAGCAGACCACCTTGCGCAGATTTAGATGGTATGAGCGTCGGTCGTTAGAAGGCAGTGGCAAACTACTGAACGTAAACATTTGCTAGTAAATCATAAATTTTCAAAACAAAAAAAAAATGCGGGGGTTGAGTACGATGTCCTGTAAAGAACATGCAACTAAGTTTTATTTTAGTGACACGTAGTGCTTGTGTGGGTGGTTGTGTGAATGGATGTAACAGCGTGTATGTGACCCTATGTGTGGTTAAGCGCATATACAGGGTTGTCGGTTGTGTGTGGTGATGTCTACGGCTTCGTATATGTAAGGCATGCGGCGACTTCCATAGTTATTAAATCTGATCACTCTGTAGCTTCCAAACACCCAGTTGTAACATAGGTACCAGAGTGTACTTCTACCTGGGAGAAGCAAAGTAGTTCATAAGAGAATCTTGTCACTCACCTGATACAGCCGTTCTGAGCATATGTGAAATCCTGAGCTTTTAGCACTTTGCTTTTAAGCTAGGCGTCGGCAACTTATGGAACGCACGCAAAGCGTGGGACGTGCAACGATTTTCAATAGCATGCTGAGAGAATTATAATATTGTTTATATTATACGAGGGCGAGTCAATAAGTAAGTCACACAGTTCTGTGGGATGGCAGGTAAATGAAGTTGGTGTCTTCTACAGGTGTCATTAGGTGACAGCAACATAGAACTTTATATTCCCGTTCGTTAGGTGGCGCTAGGTGTCTCGCGCGCATGCGCAGCGCATAAACAATGTGGCGACTATACTTACAGAGTGAACAACCCAAGAACAACGTGCTGTTGTGCGTTTTTTTATGGGCAAAAGGACTGTCTGCAAAGGACATTCATAAGGGAATGCTTCATGTTTATGCTGACAAATGATTGTCCCGTAAAGCGGTGCATGGCTGGGTAGAAAAATTTTCTCAAGGATACTCTAAAATTGTTGATGAAATCCGATCTGGTCGTCCTGTTGAGATTGCAGCAGAAGCATCCGTGCAGCGGGTGGAGGAGATGATTAGAGGTGACAGGCAAGTAACGATAGATTCTGTAGCATCTGCAATATGGTGCTCACATGGTTCAGCATACAGCATAATGCATGGTCGATTGAAATTTCCAGGACTGCTGACTAGAGGAGTGTTGTTTCTTCATGACAATGCCAGACCACATACGGCTCGATTAACTCAGGAGAAACTTAACCAGCTAATGTGGAAAGTTCTGGAACATCCACCTTGCAGCCCCGACTTAGCGCCTAGCGATTTCCACCTTTTTGATCCACTGAATACCCACCTTCGTGGGAGACATTTCGCGAATGACGCCGAAGTTGAATATGAAGTGAAAACATGGTTTAGAAAACAGAGCACGCCGTTCTATGCAGCCGGCTTGGGAGGACTGATAAAACGATGGGATAAGTGCATCACTGTAGGTGGAAATCATGTTGAGAAATAAAGGGACAATGCATGTATAAAAATAAGCTAGTTTCAAGTTGTTATCTTATATAGTTATTTTTCTACAGCCATTTTTGACTTACTTATTGACTTCTCCTCGTAAAAAAAATGACGTTTTAATTAGTTAGTTAGTTAGTTAGTCTTTCCTCTTGAGCCTAAGGCGGCGCATAGGGCAGAAGTCCTGTCTCTCCATGCTTGGCGGTTCGCTGCTACCTGTTGTAGATCTTGGATATTTACTTACGTTTTAATTGAACTGTCCAAAAAAATTGTCATTTTACTGCCTATAGTACCTTGCAGTGTAGAGTAGGGGGAGGGTGGGGGGGGGGGGGTGTCTTGAGCCTGAGGAATTAAGGCCGCCTGGCTAGTGCAGTCGCCGCGAACTGTGCAGGTTGGGATTTTCGATTTTCCCCGACAGAAAACAAATTCACATCTTACCGAGAATTGGAACCCGGGTCTCTCGAAGCAGAAACCGGCGTTCTTAGCCACTCGGCCAGCCGCTCAATTGAACAGACGCATATAATTATTTTAAAGCTATATCTGTGTTTGCATCCCTTCACAGCGAAGTCGTTAGACATTGTAGGTAAGATTGTTCGATTACATACAAACTGAGTGTGAAACAACAATAACTGACATTTACCAAGTTCCATTTCCGTCTTTTCCTTCCCTTCTCTCTCAACCACATTCATCACCAACTCTATAGTTCTCTCGGCTGTCGCTTGCTCATGTCAGTATGGTCCGATGACCGTATCACAAGTTGGTTTTGTTATTTAGTAATACAGTGTCGTTAAAAGACTCAGAAAAAAAAAAGGCAGAAACTCGATACACGCTCGATTAAAGACTTAGACAAATGGAAATGGATTAGACCATGCTTGACTTAGATTGGCACAATGACTGATTTTGGAATATTAGTTAGGCACAACACTACCAGAAGGTTGCTGACCTTTGTTTACACCATTTCTCTGGTATGTCCTTGTACATTTACTTCCTTCCCGTTGCCTGATACGCTCAGTATGTTGTAGTCAGAATAAGTCGCGCTTGTCCGTTGGGATGAAAGGCGCTGTTGAAATATTGCCACATACTTACCTTTATCTGTGGTTGGTTGATTAATTAATTGGTTAGTTGATTGATACATTTGTTGGTTGACTGATTGGTTGGTTGGCTGTAAAATCCCTTGGAAGATTGCGCTAACAAAAACAAGTTCTTTAGCGGGGGCCTGTTGTGGCTAATTGAAGTGTTAGAACTATCACATTTTCAAGGCTTCCCGTGTGGCAGGTTTGATTTGTACACAATCACATTCACTGCCCACCGATAACCTCCATACATGCTCCAGTTCTATGGATCCGCACAAAGAGGTTCACAAAACAGTGCACGAACACCGTAGAAAACAGCATCCAAAAGTGTAGCTACGACGATAACACATTTTATGCATTTCTTCTTGTAGATAGATTTTCAGATTTGGAAATTTAGCTTGGGCGACTGCTGATTCGGCTTGCTCAATTCGATTCCTCTACTGCTGACGGAGTTCAATATTTACACTGATCTTCCTTGATTTCTTGACCATTATCTGAGAGGGTTATACATGTGATATGTACCATGAAATTCTTTGGAAATAAGGGCGGCCGGCGTGATTGTGACCACATCACTCTCCAAGTGTCCATGTGTGTATAGAAACTATGGTCTACCATCATTTACCCAGTGCGGGTGCGTTAGTTGATATCGGACTGTCATGAGCACGGTCGGAGGTCGGGGCATGTCGCCTGCGAAAGTGAGAAAAAGACTGACCACCTTTTCCATCGTGCATTCAGGCCTACAGAATTGATGGAACTACCACATCACATACCTATCGCGAGAAACTACTTCCAGAGAAACCATATGATCAGTGCGCCTTAAGTTGTTCGATTCCGGGCCGCGTCCTTCTGTTCACGAAAGCAGTTTTTCTGAGACTCCTGAGGGTCATCGCTGGAGCTACGGAGTTCGTGCTTTGTGCGACGCTTTCCGCGCTGCGGAAAGAGACTGGGCCACATGGGATAAAACCCGGTGCATTGAAGTCGACGCTGTCGACATTTAAGCGACTTTTTAAGTTGTTTAAGAGTCGACAACCAGGGGCAATCATCCGGTGTCTTATTTTGAAACAAATACACAAGAGAGGAAACAAAGACAGCGTACTGTCCTCGCCTTGAATCAAAGTATGCAGTCCTCGGGTTCCTTATTTGGAAACAAGCAAACAAAGAGGAAAAAAACACAGAAACAAACAGATAAAGAAATAAACAAGGAAACAAACAAACAGATAAGCAAATAAACAAGAAGAAAATGAAAGAACAAGCAGACATACAAAGCAAACAGGTAAACGAGTACATAAACAAGCAAAGTAAAAGTTAGTTAGTTGCATATCCTGTACAGGACGTCGCAGTCAACCCCAGCATTTGTTGGCTGTTTCTGATTTCTTGGCAAGTTTACATTCAGTAGTTTGCCATTTCTTTCTGAGGAATAGGCACCCATACCATTTTCAGAAAAAAACCAACGCTAGACGATCAGCTGCGAAATCGCATGCAGCTGTTTCGAACGCGGGTATGCAGGATTACGAACTGCGTCCATAACCTTCGCCACGGAACCGTAAAAGACAAACACGCAACAACACACACACACACAAATAAATAAATAAGTAAATCAATCAATCATGTGCCATGCCGGAAATCGTGGGCGGTCATGACTCGTCATTTCACTCGATCACCAGCGTCGTGGATCAGCTCAGTGTCCCTGTCTCGTCCATGCCATGTGGCCAAGCCATCCGGGTATTTTCCTCTCGGTCTTCCTCTTGGTCTGTTCCCTTCGATCTTGCAAGTCGTCACTAAGTTCCCCAATCCATTTCTTCAAAGCAGAAACAAAAAGATAAACAGGCAAAAATGAAACCAAATAAATAAACAAAGAAAGTAATAAACCAATCATACTGTCCGCGCCCTGAAACATACTTCTTATTCTTCTTCGTCTGCGTTCGTCCGGAATGATGTTTTAATTGCGGTATGCGTGTTTACAGCAGAGCTGCGATATTTTCACCTTTCGGCCCACACATCTGATTTTTTCAGGCAGTTTTTTGACCGGGATATATTCCCGGGAACCTCGCTGTGATGTGTCTACATGTCTTTGAAAACCACGAAACGTGGGATGGAACTTATCTGATGGAGACAAGGGTCTGGAGAGAACCAAGACTGGTGAACCAGGCCACAACCGATACTAAAGGATCAGTGACCGGCAGGAGATAAAGGCAGTTTGATTTCCCGGTCTACTTTGTGTTCATTGCATACTTTAACCGCAGCAACGTTACTGAGGAAGCCGCTGTAGCGTAGTAGCTAGACGTTCACCTGTCGATAATGTGATAATGGGTTCGGATCCGCATAAGAACTTTTTTTTAAAATTGACTTGTGTTCTTCCAGGTCAGTCCAGCTTAAAATGAGTGCTAGGAAATGTTTTGGGAAGTAAAAGTGACATATGTCATACTGACAACATCAACCACCGGGTGCCCATTTGTATATAAACATGGAACTCATCATACGCTCAAAGCACCTTACGATGTTTTATAAGGTTCTTTACATTTTTTAAAATTATTATTTAATCACTTAATTCCAGTCTGTGATGTGCTGAATCGTCATAACCAGGTTACATACTCATATGCTTCTCCACGGATGGGAAGTTCCAGTACCGACCTTGCATACCCCACTGATGCCTGAGCTTAGAGACGGGACGGGTAAATGTGCGAAAAAGATCAGTCTCTACACTAACCTCTGTCTCCATGGATGCCAGCTCAGAAATATTAGTTTGGGAGCCCTTTTTACCCACTAAGACAGCTCATAAATAAATGTACCAGTATTGAGTGGCATTCATAGAAGTAGAAGAAAGAAATAGAGAATAAGGGACGCACTAGACAACATAACAATTGAAGGTTATAGTTACTGTGCTGGGATTCGAACCCGTCACCTCCAAATGACGACAGAGCCTCGCTGCAGGAGCAAGTGTACTTCGAAGCATGACCAACTAGACACCCCTTAAACCAACGGGGCATGCAAGTTGGATACTACAGCTCCACATGTGCTGAGAAGGGTATCTAGTCGGTCATGCTTTGAAGTATACTTTTTCCTGCAGCAAGGTGCTGCCATCATTTCTTGGTGAAAAGTTCGAATCCTTACATTGTTACTTTAGCTTTCAATTGTTATGTTGTCTAACTTACTCTTTATTCTCTATTCTTGTTTCTACTTTTATGAGTGCCCATCACTACTTGTGAATTTGTTTATGAGCTGTTTTGGAAATTCGGACGACCTGACCGCCACAGCATCAGCCTTCACAGTCCCAGAGGGTTCACAAACAATAAGAAACAACAACATCAAAAATCTGTCGGGGCGTTGTTTGGGAAATGAAGACACCATGCTAGCAACTTTTCGCAAATTGAAACCCGTAAGAAACATCCAAGCACAGCGTAAGAAATTGTAGCTTGTGAATGCGGAAATTAAAGCAAACTCAACCGAAGACATGAATACATTACTTTTATCCCTGCAGCCTGTCATATTGTTATCGGATACACTGTATTTTTATTGCGAACCTCGGTGAAGGAACTCTTGATTATCAGCAGTGTAATTCAGCTCTCCGTGTGTGCGCCGCGGGAGGCAGTCTGCTGCTGTGGCGGGAAAGGTTGTGTTTTTTAGGAAGCCCCGGTGCCATCAAAGTGATAGGATTAGCTCATCTACAGCAGCGGTTCCAAAAGTGGGCGTTCCTGGGAGGGCTGGGCAGATCTAGAGGGAGTTGGACAAATCTAGAATGAATTGAGCAGATTTAGGGGGAAGTAGAGAGATCCATGGGACGGTGGACTTATATAAAGAGAGTTGAACAGATCTAAGGGGAAGTGAACAAATAGATCTATGGGTAGAAGGAGGTGAACAAATCTTGGAAGCGGAGGGGGCAGCAGAATTACGGCGAGATGGACAGATCAAGTGGAAGGAGGACAAATCAAGATTGTATCGGCGTATGTATCCATTGGGTATCGGATGGATCCAGAGAAGGTGGATGAAGAGATCGCAGGAGGCGGTAAGATTTTCAAATACTAATGTTGACTTCAAGGAAACAGATATGTATTTGGATGAGTGTAATGTGTGGGCGCTAGGGTTGTGACCTCATGAGGACAGGAACGACAGACGTTGACTTCCTTCCGTACCATGACACAAGACTGTCAATAATCTTCTCACACTGCCTTCCTTTATCTCTCTTTCCGCAAATTTTTCCGGTTGTCACAACCATGCAAATATGAAAGGTAAATGCAACAATCGTAACTTATTAAGTTTTTAAAAAAAATGTTTGTTGCATGTCCCTTTACACTTCAACCCCAGCATTTGTTAGCTGTATGGGATGTTCTATGATAGTTTACGTTCAGTAGTTTGTCATTGTTGAAGTGCTACGTGGAACCTGTATTTTTGTATGGATGTGAAACGTGGACAATGCGCAGACAAGCTGAAAACATCCATTGGCAGTGGAAATGTGGTTTTCCAGGAAAATGCAAATGGACAGACAGGAAAATCAACGAGGCAAATGAAAACAGCAAACTGATTAGAGAAATCAGACGTAGATAGTCACGATTTGTTGGGCACGTTATGAGAAGAAATGCACTAGAGAAGTTGGTGACAACCGTCAAGATTGAGGGAAAAAGAACAAAGGGAAGACAGATAAGTAAATACATGGATTGCTTGACCACATGGCATGGTCGAGACAAGAACACAGAACTGATCCACCACTCTGGTGATCGTTAAAGATGGCGAATCATGACCGCCCACGCTTACCGGCATGACACATGCTGATGTTGAGCCTGTCATTGCTTTCTGAATTGCCGTCGATCATACTGTTGTGAAAATAAGCGCTGTGCGGTCTGCTCAGAAATCGCCTGCCTTCGCACCTGGTATGTCGGTATTGAGAAATCGCGTTCACTACCCCTTAGCCACAGATGACGGCAACTCATTAAGCACCAGATTTTAAAACAAACACCCTCTAACAAATGTTGTTTATTTACGTTTTGCCCTTGAATGTTATGTCTATAATTATGGCTGTAGTTTCTCACACGTGAAACACATTTCTTCTGATTTTATAAGGGGAATTTTTGAGTTAAGGCGCATTTCAAGTGATGTTGTGTGTGCATGAAGTATGGCGCTCTCAGCGGCTGGTCCTGGATTATTTTATCATAACTTGGCTGTTAAGATGTGAGAAGCTGTCAAGTTTTTGAATGGTCTTCTTCTTCTTCTTCTTCTTCTTCTTCTTCTTCTTCTTCTTCTTCTTCTTCTTCTTCTTCTTCTTCTTCTTCTTCTTCTTCTTCTTCTTCTTCTTCTTCTTCTTCTTCTTTTTCTTCCCCCAGCCTCCTCCTCCTCCTTCTTCTTCTCCTCTAATTCTTCTTCTTCTTCCACTGGAGGATAAGCCCTCAACCAACACGCACGGAACCGGCCTTTCCTTCGCTATCTCTTTCAGTCCCTCGGTGTGGTCCTCATATTATCTTTCACTTATCTCTTCTCTTTATGTGTTTCTAGGTCTCCGTCTGATTCGATTTGCGGAATGATATACACGTGTTTGGTTATTTGTGGGGGGGGGGGGGGAAGAGGAGACGATGTATAAGTTGAAGAAATGTTGAGAGTGTCAAGTATATTAGGCCAGTGTATAGTACGTTAGAAAGAGAAAACAATATTTCCTCAAAACCTCCTTTTCGTCTAACTCATCGCCAAGCCAGATACCTAATTTTCCGACCTGGCCTGTCTGTGACTTAATCTGAGCCTCGGCATCCATCCTGGGTCACGAATTCACGACACGAAAACCCTCCCACAGTCGTCTTTATAGGAGGTAATTATACTAGAGCAGAATTAATGGCTGTTTATCGATTTTTAAATAGGTTTTCGCGATTATTAGGGCATAAAAATGTATTAGCCGTTTAAATCCCGCAGCACAATTTATTTTCCTCCATATTGCATTTTGAAAAGAAACAGCCCCTAGACTGGAAGGCTGGGAGCAGTTTATTACGTAAGCTGTCGACCCCGAGATTATGTTTCCATGGAAACGCTTGTTAAACAACCAATCATTAGTTGATATTTGTGGACCCTGGTGGATCTAGCATAATGCGCCTGCATGTTAGCAGAAGCGGGGGGGGGGGGGGGGGGAGAGAGAGAGAGATAATTGGCATGCATACTGCCCGCCTCTTTCCCGCGCCATTAGAGCAAATAATATACTTGCTCTGCAGTTGTCTGTCGAACATTCTGATTTTAAAAAAAACACACACCCACAAAAGTTAGTCTCATGCCCTTTATACAACACCGCAGCCAGTCCTAGCATTTATTGGCTGTTTGTAATTTACTAGGCAAGTTTACGTTCAGTAGTTTGCTATTGCTTTCAGTACGACCGACACTCATACCATTGTTAACAATCAACACAAGGTTGCCTGCTACCAAAATCGCCTGCAGTTGATTTCGATTGCGGGGTAGCGAATCGCCTTGGCTACCCCTTCGTCACAGAGGCTAGCTGACATTCTGATACAACTTGTTATATTCTACCGAGAAACTCACAGGCTTAGTGAGTAGCAGACTGGAGCCCCAGTACATTGATTGGCCAGGGTTACTTCTGTTGGCCGAGAAGTCGTGCCAGCCTGGTAAATGGGGTCTATGTGTCTGGGTACTAGTTTTTTAATCCCCCCTTGGCCGTTAGTTGGCGTCTGTAGCTTAAGAGTAGAACCCGCAGGTCAACATGGTGGAATGGATAAGAACGCGTGTTCTTAAACATCCGATATGCTGAAGCCAAGGTAAGGGGTTCAACCCCTACGCGGGGACAGTTGGGCTAAAATGTTGACCTGTCGTCCTTGACTTGAGACGTAGTTTAGTTTAGTTTAGTCGTTGGATCAACATCACGGTACACGGTTTAACCCGTAAGTGCTCCGTTTTCCTCCTAACTCAAACCTGAGTCTGGAGAAACTCAGCTCAATGCACGAACTCCGTTGCATCGGCGAGGATCCTGACATACTTTGGGTAGATTTTAAACTCGAAATTTTGCCCGGGCAGCGCCGTTAGGCTACTCTTTTTTGATTTCCAACTGCCAAGGGATTTTTTGACGTGCGCAACAATACACACGGGTGTCCGATCTCACTACCCAGAGACCAGGGGAAATTTTATCGCATTGGAGACGTAAATTGCAAATACCTCTGAAGTCGGAGTCTGTTGGCCTGATGACGAGGGACGCTATGTATAGGTAAAAGCTAATCCACACGCACAATTCAGTCCAGCACTACTGGGAAAAGTGTGTATGGACTACGCTTGAGTTCAAAGCGAGCGAGCGCAAAAAAAAAAAGAGTAGAACTCGGTTTTACAATCCCGGCATTCCGGGTTCAAAGTCAGTCCTAGGCGATGTGGGAGCAGAGCTGCGGGATTATGCACAGTGTACCTGTGCGGGCTGTTGGTTTGTCGAGACTCCTGTCGGTTCCACTTTTCACATTGGACATTTTGTGTGATTTTTCACTGGCACAGGAACGGATCATAGTGGGGGAGTTCCGTTGCCGTGAAGTTGGAACCGCGACTATGTCACTACTAGACCGAGATCTGTGGATAGACATCATCGTCCGCGCCAGTTGGCAGTGCACATGACGATAATGATGATTGATGCCACAGAAATGTTGTAATACAGACAAAATTATGTAAATAGCGCAGACAGCCGAAATTATAATCAAAATGTTTGAGGCTAAGGCAAGTAGACAACTAATCAGAAACAGCGGAAAGAGGTAGCTCAATACGAGAGCTTTGACACGGTGGGATGATGAAAAAAAAAAAAAAAACGGGAACTCAAGGAACTGAAATATTGATCCAGTGAACAGTAGAAGAGACAGGACTGTTGACAGTACACACGGGCGGTATTACCAAGTGCCTGTTGAAGCAAGCCAAGAGTCTACCCACGGTGTCTCTGACTCAGGGAAATTGGAGTCAGCACGCACTGCTTCCACAGGATGTGTATATAGCTGTGGC
>OY992879.1:141874915-141899915 GCA_963921405.1 Cepaea hortensis | reverse complement strand
CTTCCCAGAACTTTGCCCGAGGCCCGTTTTAGATTAGGTCCATCTGGAAGCCACAGGCCATTAAAAATGTCCCCACCTTGACTGGGATTCGAACACACGACCATCAGGCCGGCAGACAAACGGGTGTAAACAGTGACTAATAATAATAAAATGTAGTCATTGTATGCCGTCTCCCCTCCGTAATCCCGTATTTCCACGTAGGGGAACACAGCTGCGCGAGATTCGGTAGTGGATCGCTTCGTGTTGGTTACTTACGGGGGTATGTGAGGCGGTCGCTCAGGAAGCAGTGACAAACTACTGAGTGTAATCTTGCCAAGAAATCAACAACAGCGGTAAAATGCTGGTGTAGATAGCGATGTCCTGTAAATAGGATATGCAGGGGGGGGGGGGGAGTCATTGTATGGATTTTTTTTTGCCCTGATCATGCGGGCGTATGGGGGAATGAACAGGCTGATAGGCTGGCAGGAAATGTACCTCTTGGTTGTAGATTACTTATGGACAAGGGAGAGGTGGAGAAGGTAGGTGAACAGATTGAGAACCCGTATGTGGAAAGAAAGAGTTTGCGCGGGATTGGCATGGGTTCTGGTAGAATCTCAAAACTGAGAGGGAAGACCAGGAGAACTTTCAATCAGATAGCGGTAGGAATGATTAGTAGGGTGACTCTTCGCTGGCTGTTAAACGAGGGGACAGAGCGCATATGGGAATGCCCTGAGTGCAGTGATGTCAGTTCTTAACTCAACGCAACTCAATAAAAAGTTTCTCCCATAGCAGATGAAGTGTGAAGTAAAATCATTGTTAAGGACGGAAAGACTAATCACGATGGTAAACTGCAGATGTTCATTTATTGGTGCCTGCACACAATAGTGGAGCTGAAACGGCATGACAAACTGGCCAATGTGGAACATATGAACTAAACAAGTTCCAGTGAATCGAGAGGTAAGGACAATATGTTGGCGCTGGATAGAAAACCACAGGGTAATATGTAGATTATATGTAGATACTTCTTGTCTGGAACCCAAAGGGCGAATAAAATAGTTTGAGATTTTAATTTGCTTCTTATAAGACTTGCTCATTGATTTTTCTGTCTGTCCTTGATATGCTTTGTGCTTGCCCCAGAAACTACATTTTCACTGCTGTTAGATGTTTTTTTTTTTTCAGCTTGTCTGCTCATTTTCAACGTTTCACATCCATACAAAAGTATAAATAGGTTATACGTAGCACCTCATCACTCTTTTTCTCCTTGCAATTGGCATCATTTTTATTGGTTAGTATGTTTTCCATCTTGCGAAAGGACATCTTTGCCATAGCGATTCTTGTTCTAATCTCTTCAAGGCACCCCCCATCAAATGTTATAACTGTTCCTTCCAGGATACCGATACCTATTCACTTATTTAAGAATATTCGCTCTGGCCGAGTGACTAGTATGTCGGATTCTCCCTCGGGACACACGGGTTCGAATCATCGATAAGGTTGTGTAGTTTCTTTCTGTCGGGGAGAAAAATAAAGAAAACTCTAGCCGGTACAGTTTGCGGCGACTGCATTAGCCAGGCGTCCTTAATTCCTCAGGCTCAAGACCCCCCTGTCATACACCGCAAGGTTCTATATTGGCAGTAAATGACAGACAGACTGTACAAGTTGCAATTTAAACACACAAAATGTCTGGGCATAGCTTTAATAAAAGATATAATTGACAACAACAGGCTGGTTACAAATATAGTGAAACACAGGCTGTTTATCTGAAGGCGAGCAGGCGCTGTTGGCTCCATCACTTGATGCACGGAATCAGGGCATTAACGCCCGGCCCTGTGATTATCTGGCAGTGTTTACATTGTTGGCCCTCCAGGGACGCCGTTAACCGACAGGTGCTAACAGATGTTATCTTCGCTGTAACTTCATTCACAATTGGCGCTTAGACGCGCCTGCCTTCCTGCTCGCCCTGCAGAAGTGCCCTGGCGTTTGCCGGGATGTTGTCAGAACTGTAGTTTGTGTCAGATTGTGTTGTCATAAAAAGTGTCTATCATTTATCAGTTGTGTCTGTTTTTCTGAATTTCATTTGTTAGGATAAATGCCTTGTTTTTATAATTAACTGCGATTGACCCCATTTGTGTGTGTGTGGGGGGGGGGGGGGGGGGGAAGAGATTCATGGAGGATTTAGAGATGTGGTTTTATAGAAGAATGATGAAAATTCCTTATACAACCAAAATGAGCAGTCTGGACATTTTGAGGGTGGTGGGTAAGTCGCAAAGACAACAGTTCACAAACATCAGAAAGAGGCGGTGTTCATTATTTGATCCCACTACGGGAAGAAGAAAACGCTGAAACATGTTGTGAGAACAGGAAATATTTGTGGAAAGATAGATAGAGAAAGGCTGGGAGGGAACATTCTTGACAGTTCTTGTGTCATGGCATGTAAGGGAGTCGGCACACGAATTCTTACATGCTGTTGGAGATCACAAGATGTGGAGAAGCACGATCACCCACGCCAGTCGGCAAGACAATTGAGGTTGATGACCCCATTGTTAAAAAAAAAGAATTCAGAAGGAGACTGACCATGTCAAGGTTGAGATTAAACAGTATTCAGAGCTCGTGTTTAAACTTCCCGTGCGCCGATGCTGGGTTCGTTCCACACACCGGACAGTTGGCCTGCAACGTAGAATTCTGGGTTAGAAAGCAATGGCAAACTGCTGTGCGTAAAATTGCTGTTGATCGTAGCGTCCTACCAATGTTTTTTTTTTTCTAAATGAAGAGCCCCTGGAACAACACCAGCAAACATGCATCTTCCCTGTGGCGGCATACGGAACTATTCAATCAATCAATCAGGTGCCGTCTCGACAATGAAGGTTGGCTGCAATGGATCTCCAACACTATCTCTCGCCCTGACTGCACGAGTGTCAGATTGATGTTCGTCCATCTCTTGATGTTATCTTCCCACTTGTATCGTTGTCTACCCCTTGCTCGCTTACCTTCAACCTCGCCCTCCAGTATTGTTTTTATAATGTCTTTTAACGTGGCTGAAATGTTTCACTTGCCGCGTTTCACTTGCAGCGTTTTTTATTTCTTACAGCAACTCTCTTTTCATTCCCAGTGTTTCTAGAATTTCTGTATTTGATTGTTATTGTTTCCCTAAAATGTGACATATCCTTCTGTATATCCACATCTCCAGGGCTGTCTACTTGCTTGTTCAATGTCCAGGCTTCCGCACCATACAATAGTTTTGAATACACATCACATTTAACAATTCTCATTTTTAATGCATTGTTAATCTCTCTGGATGTTAATACTGATTTAATGCTGTTGAACGCATTTTTGACCATTCCTATTCTCTTTTTGATTCCTCTTTCACTTCTGCCATCATCTGTTATTAAATGAACTATTTCGTAATCACCAAATAGTAGGTCAGCATGGTTGAATGGATAAGGACGTGTGTTCTTAAACATCCGATGTGTTGATGCCGAGGTAAGGGGTTCACCCCCTACACCGGACAGTTGGACTAAAATGTTGACCTATCGTCTTTGACTTGGGGACGTTAATTACAAGTACCTCTGAAGTCGGAGTGGGTTCGCTTGATGGCGAGGGACACTGTTAGTAGGGAAAGCTAATCCACACACAAAATTCAGTCCATCACTACTGGAAGTAGTGTGTGTGGACTACGCTTGAGTTCAAAGCGAGCGAGCGCAAAATAACAAAAATCAGCAAAGAATACAATCGGACCTCTTGAGCTTACACGTTGCAGCACAATACCGTGGACCAAGAAGAAGCCCAAATACTGACATCCTACACCATGTGAAGACAGTTGTGTTCGATAACCGAACGCCATCATTCGGTTCACGAATTAGATTCTCTCCGAGATCCCAGAGGATCGTCGCTAGAGCTACGGAGTCTGTGCTTTGTTTCGGCGCTGTCGGCAGACCGCCCGCGAAAAAAAAAAAGCAAGCCATATGGGATAAAACCCAGTGCAATGACGTCAATCGGTTCACCATTGTTTAAACCATGTGAAGATGGGAGGCAAAAGGCTTATAAAGCAACATGGTGTCCCGACACTGAAATACCTGGGCCGTCTGTAACAGCTTCAGTGCCAAACAAACCGTCCGTTTGGACCAACACAAATGGATGGCGGAAAATGAGGCGTGTTACAGTTATGGCCTAAATATCGTTAATAAGGTAGAGACATGTTGTATTATATATCAAATTAAGGGGCTGTTTATTGAAAACTACTATATTTATATGTTACTTGAGACAACATTTTTCAATGTCAACATTTCGGCGATATATATATATATATATATATATATATATATATATATATATATATATATATATATATATATATATATATATATATATAAGCTCGTGGCAGAAATGGGAAGTCGCGTAAGACAATTAATCATCCCATGGCAACTTAACTTAATCAGTTAATGACACATGAGACTTAGAAAGAACAGTAATGGAAGCCATGGTTCCAGAAATAACGGGCAGTCCACTAGTCACAAAATGGACTTGTGACATTAAATAGACATTGGACATGAAAATGCAAGAGGTGTGATAGTATATAACTGACAAAAGATAGTATATCTGTCGGGTCTTGATGAGTGCGACGTTCTGCAAAGGCCCAGCCATGTGATGACGATGCATGTACTGATCATGTTTTTGCTGCTGTAAACGTTATCAAAACTACTGGTATTGCCATGCAGGTATTGCCATTGTGGTGCGAAATGTTATCTCTTCACATATTCTAGGTCAAGGCACAGTGAGGTGGGGGTGTCTGGTTTCCTTCCCTCACCGCCCTTTATAACCAAATTCCAAAAATTTCCGAACATTGGTTGTCATTTTAAGATGCTGGATCGACCCCAGAGCCGTATTTCTTTTATTTAGGTCCCAAAATAGTTTCCTGATAGTGGTCTGACATGTCATATTGCGCCATTACATTTTGTAGGCAGCAAAGATATACATGTGACCACTCTTTTCCTCACGTTGGTAAGCGACGAGCTTATGACATTACCAGGGCAGTTCGCTATCTACATCGCTAGAGCGCCCACCAACTAGTCGGGAAGGATTTGACCGCCATCTAGTCGGGAAGGATTTGACCGCCAATTAGTCGGGAGGGATTTGACCGCCATCTAGTCGGGAAGGATTTGACCGCCAACTAGTCGGGAAATATTTGACCGCCAACTAGTCCGGAAGGATTTGACCGCCAACTAGTCGGGAGGGATTTGACCGCCAACTAGTCGGGAGGGATTTGACCGCCAATTAGTCGGGAAGGATTTGACCGCCAATTAGTCGGGAAGGATTTGACCGCCAATTAGTCGGGAAGGATTTGACCGCCAACTAGTCGGGAGGGATTTGACCGCCAACTAGTCGGGGAGGATTTGACCGCCAACTAGTCGGGAGGGATTTGACCGCCAACTAATCGGGGAGGATTTGACCGCCAACTAGTCGGGGAGGATTTGACCGCCAACTAGTCGGGGAGGATTTGACCGCCAACTAGTCGGGAGGGATTTGACCGCCAACTAATCTGGGAGGGTTTGACCGCCAACTAGTCGGGGAGGATTTGATCGCCAACTAGTCGGGGAGAATTTAACCGCCAACTAGTCGGGGAGGATGTAACCGCCAACTAGTAGGGGAGGATTTAACCGCCAACTAGTCGGGGAGGATTTGACCGCCAACTAATCTGGGAGGATTTGACCGCCAACTACGCCAACTAGTCGGGAGGGATTTGACCGCCAACTAGTCGGGAAGGATTTGACCGCCAACTAATCTGGGAGGATTTGACCGCCAACTACGCCAACTAGTCGGGAGGGATTTGACCGCCAACTAGTCGGGAAGGATTTGACCGCCAACTAGTCGGGGAGGATTTGACCGCCAACTAGTCGGGGAGGATTTGACCGCCAACTAGTCGGGGAGGATTTGATCGCCAACTAGTCGGGGAGGATTTGATCGCCAACTAGTCGGGGAGGATTTGACCGCCAACTAATCTGGGAGGATTTGATCGCCAACTAGTCGGGGAGGATTTGACCGCCAACTGTTGGGGATGGGGGGGGGGGGGCTTTGACCGCCACTACTGGGGTTGAACCCAGACCACCGTACTGGCCGGACAACACCAGACTCCTTCACCGTCCTTATTTACCCTGTATGTGTCTTCTTGTTCGCCCCCTTCTAGCTTTGTTAGACACCCCCTCACTGTGCCACTTTCGGTAATATAACTTTCATCTCTGACAGCACACTTTGATTTGTGTGCTCTGAAGAGAAATGTGGTAATCATAGTTTCTCTTGAGGAGTCACGCTTTCCAACTGAGTAGCGTTTTTAATGTAGTTGTTGTAATGTTCGTTTTTTCCTCCTTGCCGACGAAAAGTTCTTAGCAGCAACGTCCATTTTGTCGTGTATGGTTGTGTTGTTTTAAAGGCGACCATGTCCACTCTCCGGCTTTGCTGATTTACTCATTACAATGTAATGTAACGATAGTTTGCTGATTTACTCATTACAATGAAATGTAACGATAGTTTGCTGATTTACTCATTACAATGTAATGTAACGATAGTTTACTGAGTTGAGAGTGGTGTCGACGATATGAATGATAATGAAACAGTCGGTCGGCCAGTATCAACATCTCCAGAAGACGTTTCTGCTTGCCTCGAGTTGCACTGGACTGATTTTTGCGTATGGATTAACTTTCCTCGCCATCAGGTGAACCCTCTCCGACTTCTGAGGTACTTGTAATTTACGTCCCAAAGTCAAAGACGAGAAATCAATATTTTAGTCCAGCTGATCAGTGTAGGTTTTGCTATCTCGGCATCAGCACACTGGAAGTTTAAGCGCGAGTGCTGTTATCCATTCGTCCACGCTGAACTCCGGTCTGAGAGTTTCTGTTCCTCCTTTCTACACCACCTTGTGCTGCTCACGCTGTTTCAGAATCACCTGTGGTGAGAACTAGGCTGGGTAGTTTTGAAATATTTATCGTAAATATTTATACAGAAGCGTCCCAGCCTTGAAAACGGAAGCCAGATGGGAACAAGGGAAAGATAATCCCATGGGAGATAACTGCGGTAAGAATGTGAATGAAGTATGCTGCCTTTAAATATATATAGCTGCTAGCATGAAGGAGGAGTGGTTCCACAGCTATCTGATTCCCTTGCCGAAGCCTGACAAAGACCACACAAAAAATTCACGGATATCGAATTATAACCATGCAGAATACAATAGGCAAGCTGCTGGAGAAGGTAATTGCCAGGAAAATATCAAGCCAGCTAGAGAGGCAAGGTGTTTTACCACCTACCCTGGGTGGGTACCGTCCAAAAAGAGAAACCTGGACCAATGCAGCAGTCTTTGCCCATGATGTCTATGAAGGTTTCCACTCAGGCATTGAAACCTTTGCTGCAGCGATTGATCTTGAGGACGCATATAACAGAGTACCATTGGATTTTTTAATGCTTCAGCTTCTTGAACTAAAAGTAAGTCCATTCCTCCTTAGTTGGATCGCTGCAGCCTTCTTCCAACGGAAAGTAGTTTTTAGATGTGGCAGTTGGACTTCGGAACCAACAACAATATATCCTGGCCTACCACAAGGATCACCATTATCTCCGGTACTGTTCAACGCCTACACAGCGAGAATCACCAGTGAGCAGGTCACTGGACCTGGCAGGACATTGTCATATGCCGATGATGTTTTAGTGTATCGTCAGGGTAAGGATAGAGAGCAGGTTGCTGTGGAACTACAAACCGAACTCAAACGCATAAGTACTTGGTGTGATGAAGCTGGGGCAATGGTCAACCCAACAAAGGCAACAGTGACTTGGTTCTCGTTGAATAATCATATTGTCAACACTCCAACACCAACTGTAATGCTGTGTTCAGAGACGGTGGAAAGAACGCAGGCAATGAATTACCTGGGGATACGGTTTGATCGAAGCCTTGCTTATAATGGGCACATAGACCAGGTGATATCAAACGCCAAGCGGGGTTTGGCTGCGAAGCGGGTGATGATGGCAGCAAACTGTGAGCAGCGCCATCTATGTCTTCTGTACGAGGGGCTGGTCATGTCTGTTTTGGAGTAAGCAATGGCAATCCTGACTCTCAGCCGTAAGCAGATAGAAAGGATGCAAAGGATACAGAATGAAGCTATGCGCATTATTCTTGGATGTACAAGAGATAAAGCATGCAGGGCGATGCGCTACCTTCTTGATTTTCCAACCATTGAAGAGAGAATACAAGTTTGCAGGGCACGCGCCTACCTTAGAGTTAACGCAAACACACAACATCCACTGCATAGTGAAATTATGAAGGTGAAGGGCAGCAGGTTAAAAAGAGGACGGTCGTGGATGGGTCAAGCCGAAGACATTCTTCAACAGGTGTGTTCACTTGAGGACTTAGAACCTGGCGAGGAGTGGGTGCAAATGCCAACAGATTTCTGCACATCCTTTTCAGTTTGCACCCAACTAGATAGAAAATGCAGACAAGAAAATCCGGCTGCTGTGGAGGCTGAAGTACAAGCGTTGATTTTCGAGAAATCGCTAGACGGTGATGCGGTCATCTACACAGATGGGTCGGTCATCCGACATGTGAGAAGCTAATGGGCCTTTACAGCTCGGGCCGGAGGGAGAATTGTGAAGGAGGATTCTGGTGCTTTCACTGAAACCACAAGTAGTCTGACTATGGAAGTCATGGCAGTAAGTAAAGCAATAATATGGCGCTCGAGACACAGACATTCACTAGGGAGTAGTGGGTTAGGTGGTAACTAAGTATCATTTCTGGATTGTGGTGCTGGATTGACCCCAATCCAGCTGGATTAGGGTTAGGGGTTAGGGTTAGGGCTTAGGGTTACGGGTTAGGGCTTAGGGTTTAGGGGTTAGGGTTAGGGTTTTTGTCTTCTCCTAATTATACTTTCTGGATTGACTTCGCTGGATTGCCCCCAATCCAGCTCGGGACCAGGGTGGTTTGAGTAGGGTAGGTATCTAGGTCATATGTAAGGGGCGATACATCTAAGAAAAGACATGTTTTTTCTAAGGGCAGATAACTGTGTGTAGCATATTTTAAATAGTTGTAAAAAAAAATTAAATTAAATTAAATTAAATTAAACAACAACCAAAGGCGCGCGGTGGCGGGTGGCGGGCAGCCGGTGCGGGGGCGGTCGCCGGGTGCGGGCGCGCGGTCGCGGGTTCGAGCCCCATAAAATACGTTGCATAAGTAGGTAGGTGGTCATTCGTAATCATGGATCCTAGATGGAAACATCCTTTTACCTCGATGATTGCGGGACCAACAGGTCGTGGTAAATCCGTCTTTGTACAACAGTTTCTGGCCCATCTCCCAGACATGGTCGACCCGATTCCAGAGGAGGTTATATGGTGCTATGGGGAGTGGCAACCCATGTACGAGACTATGAAGGGTATTCAATTTAACGAGGGGCTGCCCGATGTGGAAAAATGGACTGGGGATAGACGGCGATTAGTGGTTATAGATGACCTAATGTCCGAGACAGATGATAGAGTGACCAAACTGTTTACCAAGGGTAGTCATCATCGTAATCTCAGTGTCATGTATATAGTCCAGAACCTTTTTGGTAAGAACAAAGAACAAAGAACTATCAGTCTAATTTCGCATTACCTAGTGGTGTTTAAAAATCCTCGAGACGGATCGCAAATTGCCAACCTGGCCAAACAAATGTACCCAGGCCGCGTGTCATATGTCCAAGATAGTTTTAAAGATGCAACATCGACGCCACACGGGTATTTGTTATTCGACCTTCGACAGGAAACACCGGATCAGCTCCGTTTACGCAGTCGTATATTTCCTGACCAGCACCAAGTTGTCTACGTCCCCAAGTAATATGTCCAACCGAGTGAAACGTCACGGCCCCATGCTGCGGTTTCTGGGTGAGGCAAAGCCAGCCGCCGTAAAAGCCGTAATTAAAACGGCTTCCCCTGGGCTCGTCCAATCAATATGTGAATGCTGTCACAATGTCTTAAAAGGGAATGTTCCCCTGACACCGAGTCAGAAGCGCCGGCTGCAGCGACACAAAAACAGTCTGAGAGCGCTAACGAGTAAGAAACTGTCGCTCAAGAAAAGGAAACAGATCCTGCAACAAGGTGGTTTCATAGGTGCCTTACTCGGCCCAATTCTAAATGTGTTGAAGGGCATCGTGGGTTTGTAATGGCCAAGAAAATGCTCCTGATCGACCCTCGGCTGCTAGAAAGACCCTATACACCACCCGACACACTAAACGATAGCCTGCGTGACTTGGACCAACAAATGCGCCAAGTCCTGGAGAGTGAAGATCTGCCACCTCGTGAAAAAGCCCGAGTATACCAACAAACCTTGCAGCGATATCTGAATCGACTAGATCAGTACAGACACAAGCCTTTAGGCCTAGTGGATATCAAAGAACAAAAACCCGAAGTCAGCACTGCACCCGAGAGAACCAGTCAAATAACCGAGACACCTAGTCAACCTATTCAAGTAAGCGAACCCAAGAGTCAAGTAACTGCCCATACGCCAATAACACCCAAGAGTCAAGTAGTTGAGACCACTCCAGTGTATAAGCTCAGACGAAAGAAGAAGCCGAGTAAGTTAACTACGACCAAATGGGAAAAATGGCCGCGCAATTAAGAAAGTATTACTATGATCCCCAGCAGCCAGGGGCCTATGGCGGGGCCGCCGCCTTAAAAAGAAATACTAAACTGAACGCTAAGCAAATAGAGAAATGGTTACGCCATCAGGACACGTATAGTTTGCATAAACCGATCCGTCGGCGTTTTCAAAGACGTCAGACCATAACCGGTGGGATAAATCAACAGTTTCAAGCCGACTTGATAGATATGCGCCAATTACAAAGATACAACGATGGGTTGTCGTATCTAGTGACCTGCATCGATGTGTTTAGTAAATATGCCTGGGCCATCCCGATCCAGAAGAAAACGGGGAAAGCGCTGGTGGAGGCTGTGAGTAAAATCTTTGGTGATAGACAACCGGTAAACTTTCAGACCGACAAAGGGTCGGAATTTGTCAACCAGATCTTCCTAAAATTTCTGAAAGATCGAGGTGTACATTTCTTTACCACCGAGAATGAAGACGTTAAGGCCTCTATAGTGGAAAGATTCAACCGGACGCTTAAAGAAAAAAATGTGGCGGTATTTCACCAAGACTAATACACTGCGCTATGTCGACGTCATAGATAAACTGATCCGCAACTACAACGGTTCATATCACAGAAGTATTCGCATGGCTCCCCGACAAGTCAACTATACTAATCAAGAAGAGGTGTGGCATAACTTGTACCAAAAACCCGACGGGTCAAGAAAAGTATATTTTACAGAAGGGGACCGAGTCAGACTGGCTCAACCCAAACAACCTTTTAAAAAGGGCTATGTGCAGTCGTGGACAGAAGAATTGTTTACCGTCAGTCGTATAAACCAGACCAGTCCGCTGACGTATGTGCTAAAAGACGATTCGGGCGAAGAACTACGAGGATCATTTTATCGAGAAGAGATCCAACCAGTCGGAGATAAACAAGTGTATCATCGGGTTGAAACCGTCTTACAAGAAAGACGAAGGAGAGGTGGTGGTAAAGAGTATTTAGTGAAATGGTTCGGGTATAATTCGTCATTCAACAGCTGGGTCTCAGACCTAACTAGATACCAAGGCTAATGGATGAAGACATTGCGGAAACTACTGTACTGCGCCCACAAAATAACCCACCCAGCGAAAGAACCTCGTTCTGGTCGTTTTTTGGTCAACGGGTGCCGCGAACAGAGATTGTCTTCTTCTGTCAGATGGTCGTTATATACAGCGTTATCGGCGTATCACTATTCAATCTGAGTCGCGGCAGCGCCGAAGCATCTGAGGGCAAGCTGTGGATTGCGCTAATGAGTAGTTGTCTGGGTTACATGCTACCTAACCCTAAACTATGAGCTTCTACGTGATATTACCGAGCAATGCTTCACCGAATATGTTTCCCAACAACAACCCGGGTCACTTTTTCGTCAAGTTGCCGCAGACTATTGATGTGACCAAACAATACGAAGTGGGTTTGGCTGAAATTCAGTTTCCCAACTACTACTGCAATGTGTTAGAGAATGAAGTGTGGTTCATATACATACCACCCCAGGGGAAACATCCCATAAGAGTGGTGTGTCCCTCGGGTATGTACAGCTCACCAGCTGGTTTTATAGAGGAACTGAATCGACTAGTGAAAGGGGAGGAAGAGCGTGACAAGGCGCGTCCTGATTGGTTAGTGAAAGAGACTGATGACAAGGTGCGAGTCAGATTCTATTATAACAAGGCCTTGAAGAGAGCCCTCGTGAAACTATTCGAACCGGGGGCCACTGTTAAATTTAGCGAGAGATTGAGAAGCATTTTAGGTTTTCCCTCTGGCAAGGTGACGGACGCCAACCCCCTAATGGAAGGCGAGGTGGTGGTAGAACTGAATAATGACATTCAAAATGTCTACGTCTATTGCGATCTTATAGCCGCGAGACCAGTCGGAGACGCCATGGTCCCACTACTAAGGACTGTCCCGATCTTGGACCAGCGCTCAGCCTCGGTATTTCGCATCTATGACAAACCACACTACGTGCCATTGAGTCGGTACTCTTTCGACATGGTGGAGATCCTTTTAACCACTGAGACGGGGACAACGATCTCATTCACCAGCGGAACTTCAGTGCTGACGTTACATTTTCGCACGCGGAAACATTCAGACCTAGAATAATGGTGAAATACGTGGTGTTACGTCGAAGTCCCAAAATGTACGAGGACTTTTACTGCAACCAAGCTGGCCATGGCATGCCAGTGTTTGTGGGTGGCAGGAGTCAGAGAGGTCGTGGTATCGGCAGTTTCTTCAGTGTACTTGGTCGCACAATTCTACCCTGGTTAAAGACAGGTGGTAAGGCCTTACTCCGAGAAGGTCTCGGCACAGGCTTGAAAGTGGCCCAAGACGCTCTAGCTGGTAGGAACGTTGGAGAAGCCTTTAAAGACCACGCCAAACAAGCCGGTCAGCGTTTACTGCAAGGCGCAGCCGATCATGTGAGCCAATCGGGTAGCGGTATTAGAAGAAAAAGACGACCAGCGCCACCTGGTGCGCCGAGTAAACGTATAAAACTAAGTGCTGGTCCTAATCGGTCTCATAAGAAGAAGTATTCGGATATCTTCGCATGATGGCTCTGATTCATCCCAACTCTTGTGAGTGTCTGCATTCTGGTTTGGATCTGTTTAGCGTGCCTCCGACACAAACGGCCGTAGAAGAGGGGCAGTGTGTGGAGATACACCCGCTCGCATCTCTAGCACCAGGAGCACCTATAGAATTTGCTATATCTGGCGCCAGTGAAGAGTATCTAGACTTATATAATACCTTCTTACACATCAGAGCTAAAGTCACACTACCCAACGGCGATAAACTACCACCCACAGCCGAAGTGGCCCCCGTCAACTATTACTTACACAGTCTGTTTTCACAAGTGGATGTCTCACTCAACGACACGCTAATCACCCTGAGTGAGAACACATACCCATATAGAGCCTATCTGGAAGCCACACTGAATCATGGGGAAGAAGCCAAGAAGAGTCATCTCTCAGCCGCCCTCTATTACTACGATACAGCTAAATTTCTCGATGAGACTCAAGGCGATAACAACAAAGGTCGAAACACCCGACGACAACTAGCCAGCGAGAGCCAAGAAATAGATATGATGGGTCGACTACATGTCGATATCTTTGCGCAAGACCGTTACATGATAAACGGTGTGGATGTGAAAATTAAGCTGACTCCATCGAAAGCTACCTTTAACCTAATGGCCCCCGACGACACCTTGGCTTATTCATCCGTTATAACACATGCCACACTGGTGGTTCGTAAAGCCAAACTAAATCCAGCCGTCGCTCTCGCCCATGAGAAAGCCTTGATGAGAGCCAATATGAAGCTACCGATCAAGCGTGTGGCGCTGAAAACATTAGCTATCCCCCAAGGGATGTTATCTCACACTCAAGATAATCTGTTTATGAGTCAAACACCCACCCGTATCGTGGTTGGCCTAATAACCTCAGCCGCCTTCAACGGTACTTTCAAAGCTAATCCTTATAATTTTCAAACCTTTGGGCTGATGTATCTGAACGTAAGAGTCGATGGGCGATCTGCCACCAGCAAGCCGTTAACGATGGACTATGAACGTAATCAATACGTACGAGCCTTCTTTGGCACTAATCTAGCCATGGGTCTGGTGGGCAAGGACGCCGGTAATTCCATTGACTATATGCAATATAAACATGGGTATACGCTGTATGCCTTTGACCTGAGTCCCAGTTTACTGGACGGAGATCAGTTTGAGATGCCGAGGGCTGGTCCCCTAACCCTGGAATTTAAGTTCAACACACCCACCCCAGAACTATTACAAGTTATCGTCTGCGCCGAGCACGACGGGATAATTGAAATATCCAAGACCAGGCAAGTGCTAACAGATTATGCTTCATAATGGACACAGAACAGATTACCAGTCTACTTCTAGCGGATAGATATGTTCGACGGGTCCAGGTCAGAGTATGTGCTCGTGATCAGTTACCTACACAAATAGATAGAACTAAACCAGCTGCTTTGGTGATAAACACTGACCCCAGTGATCAACCTGGGTCCCACTGGATCGCGCTGTATTACGATGGGTTAGGCAAATGTGAATACTTTGATTCGTTTGGGCTACCACCCTTACACGCTGACATAAGCAAGTTTATTGAGAAGTACTCAGTCAGACCGTTAATGTACAACACCCGGGTCTTACAAGATGTAATAAGTAACACCTGTGGCCTGTACGCTATCTATTTTCTCAAGCGGAAATGTCGAGGGTGGAGTATGCCACGTATTCTGCAGGCGTTTTCAAATAAACAACGGGTCAATGACCGGATTGTGGGTCGATTAGTCATCTTTTAATAAAGGTTAACCACCTGTTACCACAAACCTTAATGTAGGTCGACTGCTTCTGGTTATGGCTCGTTGAAACCGGTTTACACGTGGCTCAACGACTGGTATATAAACCCGTGGATGAGACCAGTCGCACACCGTGAACCGAAGATGACTACAGAACTCAAGACTGTACCAGCTAACTCCGTCTATATGACTCGTGGCGGTGAAACAGTTCGACCCGTGGGGGACGGCGTCAAGGCAGTCTTTGTCTCATCCTTCAGAGGTACGACTACATTGCACATACGCCGCTTCTTTGGTGAGTCTGATAAAAAATACCCGACTAAGATGGGTCTGACACTTACTCGCCAAGAATACGAACAATTGATAGCGATGCAAAGTGGGATTCTAGCTGATTTTGATAGACTCTCATCCATTCAAGGTGCTAACGGTGTTCAAACCAAGCCCGTTACTAATCAAGTCAAGCCAGTCACTAAGAATGTTCAAGCCAAGCCAGTCACTAACAGTGTTCAACCCTACCAAGACAGCCAAGTCACCAACACATATCAGGCCTACAATAATCAACCCAGCTACCAGGCAGGTGATGAAGCCGATGACAACCAGATGTTTGATGAAGCCGACAACAGCCAGATGTTTGATAGTCAACCAACATACAGTCAGATGTGTGATCAGAGCCCACCAGCCCGGAGACCAGCCGCCCTTGACTACTCAGACAACTGTATACCACTAGGTGATCCAAGAAAGAAGAGACAACGTGTATAGCTATCCATCTATGAAAATTGAAACAGAAAAAATGAAAATCTCTGTCTTTGTTATTTGTTTTGTATCATTTTTGTAAACATTTGTCCTTTTGTACTTGTGACATTCTTCTTCTTGTGTACTTGGTCGTTGGTAGATAGTTGTGTATTTGTACTTTTGTGATCGTGTACTTGTGTTCTTGGCCCGTTTGTTCCCTTGTGTTTTTGTTATTGTCTGTTTGTGTATGTCAATTGTTCCACAGGTTTGTGCCAAGTCAAACAACCACTACAGTCAACATGAATAAACAACCTCACGCAGCATGAAAACAAGAAAGACAAGAAAGTCGAAAACATGAAAAACAAGGGAAAAGCCAGACAACGGGAAAAAGCATAATCAGTTATACCACTGAAATAAACCAACAAACACACCAGTTGGTTTTCATAGCTTTTATTTTTTCAGCAAAATCCAGTATGGGATACAATTTCAATAGTGTACAAAACATATTCAACAAGGCACTTTTATCGACAACGATATCACAAGTGTGTATTTTCAGCGCATTCATTTACAAAGTATAGTAAAGTTGTTTCAAACGTTTACAAAATATCATTCATTTATATCAACCATCAATGTACAAAATCAGTGACAAAGTATCAAAACATATTCACAAATACTTAGGCTTTGTATTTTCAGCACATTCATTTACAAAGTACATTAAAAAGCATTTCAAGTGTTTATAAATTGCATTTATATGGCACCCAAGTGAAAAATGTGACCGTCATCAATTTACAAAAGCAGTAACATATTCACAAACATTTTTAGTTTCAATGATGTAGACATTTCACTGTACCATCAATTTCACTGTACCATCAATTTCACAAGGCTATCACAGTACACGTATGTGTTCATTAAAATTTTTAAAGGACCATATTATAGAACACACAAGTTTCATTGACCAAGGAGCATATTATCCCTCGAGATGAAAAAAAGTAGAAAAGGTACAAAGTTATGTACACACAAACGGTTTTTACACAGTATGATACATATTTACACTAATAAGCAAAAGGCCACGTGAGTGCATGTTAAATGTCTAGTGGTGAGGTGGTAACTTTGTCTGCTTGTACTTTTCTTTTAATATAAAAATAGGATAAGGCCTCTCTGTGCTGTTGATATGTGAGGACAGAGGAATCCTGTGTTTTAAACCCTATATTTGTCCCTCCACTGGCTGTCTGTGTGTCGAGAACATTTAAGAAAGTGTCTCTGTCAAGGTGGGTGTTGTGGTGTTTTGTCAACCCTTTTGTGCTGGTCTTGGTAGAGTCTCCAAAACAGTGATATGTCTTGCTGCATAAAGAGACCCTCCCCGTTCCCTCATACTCTAGCTTAAATAACCCAGGGGTTCTTTTGTCGAAGACTCGCTTAGCTCTACACAGGTCACAGGTTGGTACAACGCCCCTACTGCTAATAAAATCCTTTTTATGACTGTCACATACCTCAGCTGGGAACCAGGAGCTATAGACGCTATAAAATTCTTCCTGGAGTTCAGGTCTGACGGCCTGTGCTAAGGTTGGTTTGCTAAGGGCTAAGTAAAGACTATCAGTGTCCATTTCACATAACTGAAAATCCTTCCTAGCTATAAACTTATCTAAACAGTCATAGTAAAATTCTAACATGCGCAACTTTGCGTACTGGTACACAAAGAAGCCTATTTGTTGGGGTAGATCCCATAAGATGGTCTTCTTTAGAGACTCCACCTCAAACACATCATCTGACAGCCTGGTCATATTTTTGAATAGAGGTTGATTTACCAACTTTGACGTGCCAGCCCCACGACAATATGAAACCTTGGTGTGCTTGGCCTTATTGGTTAATGTTTTGCCATAGGCTGCGTTTCCCAACAGTTTCATTGTCTCGGCTTTAATAGTGTAAGCCGTATTGCTGTCACCGGCCCGTCTGGCGGCAGAAACCTCCTTACCAAACTTTTCAAAACACTTCTCAGGTTTATACTCAATTATTTGGTATATTTTAGTGACCTTTAGATCATGCGTCAAATACCATTTTAGCAATGGTGTGGCCAATAGGATCTTTTCCCCGATATAACTACCTATAAGTGTCCGTCTGGCACTTGTCAACAACTTATGTTTCTCAGCGTACTGACTCATAAGTTCACCAATGTCGGCTCTAGACACATCAGTGTTTTTAAAGATGGGAGTCATTTCAGAAAAATACTCTTTATAATCGTCTGGTACGTGGATGTCGCATTCCACTAGACCAAACAAAGTCTCGTCTTTTACAGCCTTGAGAATCTTGTCTTGGTCTATGTCCTGGTAACCATGCCAGGGTGCGATGTATGGGAATGTCGTCTTCACGAAGTTCTTAATGGTAGTATTAGTCTTTTTGAGAGACTTCCACTCGCATTCCCACATTTCCATGACCGTAACATTCACCTCCTTCTTCAGATACTCGTGAATCTGAAGAGTGTTGGCATACAGCTCGGCCAAGGGTTTTTTGCTCACCGGGTTAACATCAATACCCTGTGTCAGCACACAGTCTTGATGCCCGTGAAATAAGCACCCGTGAAACTGGTAGACGGTTCGAGTCTTCTTATCCCAGCCATCTACACGGATGTGTCGTTCTCCTAGAGACATCTCCCGCCCATTAAACTGTGTTTGTAGCTCTATGCCTTGACTGTGTTGTACCCAAGCCAACCACTCTCGGCACTGGACTATGTACACTCTGGTTTTATGGGGCTTGAACCCATCTTCTGCATATCTTATCACAGGAAACCCCTTGGGCATCTTCTGTGTCAGAGCCCACAGGTATAGCGCGTTGGCATCGTACCCTTTCACACTCTGAACTACTTCACCCCCTCGAATCCTGGTCTTATCTACCTCATGATATCTATGGAATATAATCGAGGGGCCCCCAACAATATTTTTTCTAACGGTAGTGTGCAGATCACTCTCCTTATTGGAACATAGTGAAAACACTATATTCTTGGGGATGGTTTTAAACAGGTACTTTAGGGTCACCCCGGGCACTGAGATGGCATCTTTGAAAATATCTACTAAGCCCTTGTAAAATTTAACCTGAGTCTTTAACGCTTTAATAAATGGTCGCACGTCCTTGTTGTTGTACCACCTTAAGAAGTCTGCCAGTGTCGACATATGATTCTCGCTCCATACTCGCTGACAGACATCGTAATCAGCAGCTGAAATGTTGGAGTTTTTCAGCTGCGAATGGAAGGCCTTGTGTGGAGGTAAGCGAGTCTCTTGTAGTTTATCTAATGAGGTGATATACTCGTAGCAAAAGAACCCCTTGGTCTCCTCTACGTCATAGGCCGCTAAATATTTGGAGTAGCTAAATCCAGGGGCTAAATAGTTAACTATATCTAAGAATTTCAGTTTTTCTGTGGAAATGGCCATGAAATTATTGTTTCTCTTCACTATGTATTTAAAGGGGTCATCAGAGGCAGCGAGGAAGGACTCTATCAAATAAGGCTTAATTAGATTTATATCATACCTCCCCGAGTTAAATCCTATCACCGGCAATTCCTGCATGTACTCGTCTAACTTAGCCATTAATTTGTGTTCATTTAGCTCTTCTAATCGTGTGTATAACCAATCGAACTTAGTTCGTAATTCGGCGTACGCTGCCTCAGCGATTTGAGTCAGATATTCAACCATCTTTCTCACCAAGTCCAGAGGATTACCCGCTGTGATGTGGCAGACCGGGTCCTCAAACCCAGGGACATTTGACGCGATCGACCAGCTAAGTGGGACATGCTTACCTAAAAATTTGGTGGACTTGGTTTCCCCTGGTAGATTTCTAGTCTCGAAGTAACATTCATAGTCGTAGGCAGCCCTATAAGGATATACGTACTTGGTGTCTACCTTGACCCCCAATGAGCTAATGGTCTCCCACACAGTTTCTGTCACAGTATAGACCCCTCCTTTATAACTGTTCACAGGGACTCCCCCACGACAAGTCTGAGTATGTCTATCCATCTCCCAGAACCACTCCACAACTTCCCACACTCGCTACACCCAAATGACTTGGCTACTCTATCAAAGTCATTAATGTACATGAAGTGATCCTTATATAATAATACTCGCACCGTTTTAGCGTACTCCCCACTACCGCGAAGTTTGGGGACCAGGGCCTGGGTCTCGTTGAATTCAAATATGTCTACCTTTACCTTAAAACATTTTTCTATACTGGGCATATCGATAAGCCTAACCCCTTGGAAGTTTTCTAACGACTCTAGTTTCTGGTATTTCTGCCATTTGTTAGCTAAGCGAATGGTAGGTTTTCTAAGATTCTTAACAGATTTGCCTTGGAATACCGCCAGACATCGAAAGAGACAAAAATTGTCAGTGTATGGTTTGTTATGTGAGTCGTATTGTAAAATATTGATACCGTAGTTGTGTCTTATGTGGTCAGGTAAGCCCTTTAGACAACAACCTATCGGGTGCTCATTGATGTGATATATATAGAAGCTAGTCACGGGGATTGTCTCTACCAAATACGTAGAGTCGGGTCTGTTGTGTAGGGCGTAATTGAACATGTCGCTTTCCTGAACTATGGTTATAAAGTCATCAAAGTCTTGTTCATTGTTTACTAAAAAGGGTACGTCGAGTGCACATGCATTATTTGATGATGAATGGAAAAATCTAAGTTCATTCGTCTCCTTATGTCTGAGTATCATGTGATGGCTATAATTTACCTTAAATCGGCTTGTCTGACTACTAAACACAGTCGCTAGTTTCTCGGTCCAGTCTATTGGTTGTGTCGAGTCCGGTCGGTGAAAAAAATTATAGGTTGATATATGTTTGTTGATCTTGTGATGAGTCCTAAGGGCCTGCCAGTTGTCTCTATATGTCTGTTGGATATTATCGACGGTGGGGAGTTTATCTAAAGTCTTTAGCTCCTCATCTATCTCTACTCTCTCATCTATCTCTACGTCGGCTTCCTCTGCTACCACTTGCTCGTTATTGTGTTTCTGTTTTTTAGGTGGTTGTGGGTCTGAATGTGCTTTTCTTTTTCTCGATGATTTTTTAGTATCCGTGTTTGATGTTGAAGGTATATTGTCCATGTGTGTTGGAGGTGTAGTGTCCATGTTTAATGCTGCGGTGTAGTTGATGTCATGGGTGTCTGGTTATGTGCTCTTAAATGGTGTTGTAATGTGTCTTTTCTGTTGTATAAGTGACCGCAGATGTGGCATGTGTGAGTTTCGGTTTTGTGGACTGTTCGAATGTGACGTGTGAGATTGTGGCGTTCAGTGAAGCCTTTGTTACATGTAGGACACAAATGCACATTTTTCTGGTTAGTGGCCATGATTCCAGCTGACAATAATGTTAATTAATGTTAGTCGGCTGGTAGTTGCGGGTTGGTACACTTTTCTTTATATTTAATCACCTGTGCTTTTTATAATAGTGGCTGTTTGCGTACAAGGATACTGGTTCTTTGTATTCTACCAGGTTGACCACGTACACCTGTGAAAGTAGCAATCACAAAATTTTTTAGTTTTCACCAATAATTTTTAATTTTCATATTTTATATTGAGCTAACATCCGATATCATACATGTGTGTAATATAATTTTAAATAAGTTGCCATTAGGTAGACAGTGACACAGCCATATATAAAATTAATCTTTATTGAGAATGTGAAGTTAAGAACATATTTTTTTTTCTAACTTTAACAAGAGACACTCAATATACTTTGACACCTGGTCTAGATATTACATTTGAAGAACTCACAAGGTCGGAGCATGATTTGTTAACACTGAATGTGAAAGACCACAAGATATGACTGATTGAAGTTAACAGACCCCCTTGAGTTTAAAAAATAAGGACAAACAACCCCTTTGTACAGAACGAACAGCAAGAGAGGCGTTCTAGTGTTGTCTTCATATCACCACTGGAGTATATGAACTATTAACATTTAGTTTCAGCTAGCAAAGTTACCAGTATTCACACGCACACATATACGGATACATATATACAAACATACATACACATACATATATACAAATATACATATACATAATACCTGCTTGTAGTACCACTCCACGGGTGATGAACCTTCGCTTGGTCAGACACAAGGCAATGCTGTTTGTTGACAAGATCGAGTCGCTACCCAAGATCGAGTCGCTAGTGGTGACCCTTTGCTATGTTGATACAAGGCGCCGTTGGTTGTCGGCAAGCTCGACTAGCTGGTGGCGGTCCTTTGATAGGTTAGATATAAAGCGATCTGTGGAAACATGGCACAAAACATTACTATTCACCTCAGCAAGACACTCTGCAACACGTACATATATATATATATACACACACACACACACACACACACACACATGCATATACACATACACACACATGCATATATATATACATACACACATACACATTCACACTTGCATACATACACACATACAAATAGACATACACATATACATATACACTCACATACACACATACACATTCACACTTGCATACATACACACATACACATACGTGTACGTATATACATACATAAATATATACATACACACCCATACATACTCACACACAGCCATATATACAGATATACATACATACTCACACACACATACAGACATATAGACACACATATACACATGTATACATACACACTCGCATACACATAACCACACCTACACACACACACACACACACACACACAGAATATAGACATATCTACAGACAGACAGCCAGACATACAGACAGACAGAAAGACATACAGACACACAGGCTCACAGGCTCACACACGAGCATATGTTTTACCAGCAAGACAATATACTCACCTAGTGCAACGATGGTCCACGTCTGGTTTTCCTCCAATATATCTTCTTCAGCGGCCTGGGCGAATGTGGTTTCTATAGCGTTTATTCCCAGTATTTATAGTGAGTTGTGCTGATGTGGACTACACCAACTGACACCATGTATTAATCTGCGCACTGCAATGATGATTAATCCTATAAGCTCCTACCGGTAATTATGAGAATAATCGAGAGTAGCGGTATTGATTTTTATTGGGTGCCCGACAATAGGTGTTAAGCTGTTAATCCTCTATCGACATTCATATGGCCTTTTATTAATATCACGAACTATTTGCAACCGCGGATATATCAATAACATTAATAACCCACCTAGTTCATTACGACGACGATAAGCCCCTGGATTAGTTGTTAGGAGAATCAGTATTGATTTTTTTTTTTTGGTCCCAGATTGTGCATGTACAACTATGTGTGTTTTTAAGTTTTGACATTTTACGGAAAAAGTCGTTTGGCCCTTATTATTACGAGTGTATACCCGCTATTCGTTGGTCCGCTGACTGGACTAGTGGGCAGTCACCAATAACCACCCGTGTGGGCACTCATCAATGACCACCTACCCACCTATGTGACGTATTTTATGGGGCTCGAACCCGCGACCGCGCGCCCGCACCCGGCGACCGCCCCCGCACCGGCTGCCCGCCACCCGCCACCGCGCGCCTTTGGTTGTTGTTTAATTTAATTTAATTTAATTTTTACAACTATTTAAAATATGCTACACACAGTTATCTGCCCTTAGAAAAAACATGTCTTTTCTTAGATGTATCGCCCCTTACATATGACTTAGATACCTACCCTACTCAAACCACCCTGGTCCCGAGCTGGATTGGGGGCAATCCAGCGAAGTCAATCCAGAAAGTATAATTAGGAGAAGACAAAAACCCTAACCCTAACCCCTAAACCCTAACCCTAACCCTAACCCCTAACCCTAACCCTAACCCCTAACCATAATCCAGCTGGATTGGGGTCAATCCAGCACCACAATCCAGAAATGATACTTAGTTACCACCTAACCCACTACTCTAGGGCATGTTTCCTTAGCGACTCAATGAACATGATCAAGAGGATAGAGGAGGGGTCGATCCGAAGAGAATGGTTGCTGCCTCTGGAGCGGTCTCGGCTGACAAAGATTAGTTTCATCTTCTTGCCAGGGCATGCGGGAGTACAAGGAAATGAGCGGGCTGACAAGCTCGCAGGTGAGGCTACTGTGGAGGGCGGACGCGCCATGGACCAGGCTGACATTCTGAATGCTCTACGA
Organism: Cepaea hortensis; assembly: GCA_963921405.1. Lineage (NCBI taxonomy): Eukaryota > Metazoa > Mollusca > Gastropoda > Stylommatophora > Helicidae > Cepaea > Cepaea hortensis. The sequence continues at coordinate 141,876,176 of OY992879.1, read as the reverse complement.
GAAGTAAGACTCTTGCGTGAACCAAGTGATGACTGTGAATCTACAACCATGGCCAGACTGCGAGAACAGCAAACTAAAAGAGGGGTGGCCAAACAAGAACACTACGCAGGAAGCCAAAGAAGATTGATAAACCAACACAGAACTGGCGTCGTTAGCCGCTACACGCTGCGGGATTTGCTGAGAAGGGGATCCGAGCACTTATGGACTGAATGGTTCGATGTGCAGTGAGGATGATCTGTCGACTAAATAAATAACTAACTATAGCTGCTGTAATGGTGTAAATATCCGACCTTCAAATAACTGTTGTAATGGTGTGAATATCCGACCTTCAATTGCACACCCGGCTCACATTCCAATGATCCGGAATTCGATCCCGGGTCCAGTCAGGGATATGCACTACTGACGAGCTCAAACGAGAGCGAAACTCGAGTCTAGTGCTTTCAATCTGACGTGGACAAAGCTTAAGGTTCGTTCCGAAATACGATCAGCGTTGCCAGTAGTGGGTTGTGCTCAATCTTTAAACCTCAAACCCGGCAACAACCAAATAAATCAAATATGTAACTGTTGTAATGGTGTGAATATCCGGCCTTCAAATATATGGTGTGAATATTTGGCCTTGACATATATAAATGTTGTAATGGTGTGAAGCCGGTCTCTCTGGCCGAAGGGTTACACCACTTTCTCCGTAATCCCGTTTATCACGCAGTCTCGTAGCGGGCGAGAACTGGGAGCGGTTCTACCACCGCTGGTGACTTGCGGGATAACTGAGCCGGCCGCTCAGAAAGCAATGGCAAACTACTGAGCGTAATCTTGCCAAGAAATCAACAGACAGCTGAAAGATGCTGCTGTTGACAGCGATGTCCTGTAAAGGATATGCGAATTTTAAAAAAATGGTGTGAATGTCCGGCCTTGACATATATTACTGTTGTAATGGTGTGAATGTCCGGCCTTGACATAAATCACTTTTGTAATGGTGCGAATGTCCGGCCTTCACATATATAACGGTTGTAATGGTGTAAATGTCCGACCTTGACATATATACCTGTTGTAATGGTGTGAATGTCCGACCTTGACATAAATAACTGTTGTTATGGTGTGAATGTCCGACCTTGACATATATACCGGTACTTCAATTTTAATTCACCTCAACAGACGTCACGAGGCTATATTTAGCTTTAGCAGCTATATATAGCGTAGTTAGCAGCTATATACAGCACTGGCGGGGGATCTCCGTTCAATTAAAGTTCTTTTTCAGTGCGTG
>OY992879.1:141802415-141869915 GCA_963921405.1 Cepaea hortensis | reverse complement strand
GGTCTATTATCTTGAATTATTCATTCCGCTAATTCACTCTCTAACTCTCATACTTTCTCACCTACTCTCTGATACACGTACTCACTCCCTCCAATAATTCACGTACTCACTCCTTCCAATAATTCGGTTCACGCACTTTCTCACTCACTCACTCACTCACTCACTCACTCACTCACTCACTCACTCACTCACTCACTCACTCACTCACTCACTCACTACTCACTCTCTCTCTCACTTTCTCTCTCACTCGCTCACACTCACTCACTCACTCACTCACTCACTCACTCACTCACGCTAGTCAAGTAGTCTGATTTATTTCATTAACTGACTTCATTCTAAAACCGATTCCATTCATTTATTTACTCCAATCACAGACTCATTCCTCTCTCTCTCTCTCTCTCTCTCTCTCTCTCTCTCTCTCTCTCTCTCTCTCTCTCTCTCTCTCTTATTCAACCCAATCACTCTGCCTCCGTTTAGGCATTCCACTCACTCAATCACTCGAGTCATTTACTCCTTCCATTCATTCGGCCACACCACTCACTCAGTCACGCAACTAACTCAATCATTCCACTTCACCAATCCACCCACGGACGTGTCAGTCTATCCCTGACTCCACTCTATGGCTAATTCAAATCACTGGCTCACTCCTCTCTCTCTCTCTCTCTCTCTCTCTCTCTCTCTCTCTCTCTCTCTCTCTCTCTCTCTCTCTCTCTCTCTCTCTCGCTCCCATCTCTCCTCAACACTCCACGCGTTTTTATTTTTTCACGTTGCACAGAACTGTTGGTTTATACTATTGCCGGCATATTCACCAGCCATTTGTCCAACCTACAGTTCTGCCACACTATGACACCACTCTCTACACTCCAGTTCTGCCACACTATGACACCACTCTCTACACTCTCTGTCCAGTTCTGCCACACTATGACACCACTCTCTACACTCCCTGTCCAGTTCTGCCACGCTAATACACCACTCTCTACACTCCCTGTCCTGTTCTGCCGCACTGTGAAACCACTCTATACACCCTCTGTCCAGTTCTGCCACACTATGACACCACTCTCTACACTCTCTGTCCAGTTCTGCCACACTATGACACCACTCTCTACACTCCCTGTCCTGTTCTGCCGCACTGTGAAACCACTCTATACACCCTCTGTCCAGTTCTGTCACACTATTACATCACTCTCTACACTCCCTGTCCAGTTCTGCAGCATTTTGACACCACTCTCTACACTCTCTGTCCAGTTCTGCCACACTATGACACCACTCTTTACTCTCTCTCTCTCCAGTTCTGCCACACTATTACACCACTCTCTACACTCTCTGTCCAGTTCTGCCACACTATGACACCACTCTTTACACTCTCTGTCCAGTTCTGCCACACTATTATACCATTCTCTACACTCTCTGTCCAGTTCTGCCACACTATTATACCATTCTCTACACTCTCTGTCCAGTTCTGCCACCCTATGACACCACTCTCTACACTCTCTGTCCAGTTTTGCCACACTATTATACCACTCTCTACACTCCCTGTCCAGTTCTGCCACACTATTATACCACTCTCTACACTCCCTGTCCAGTTCTTCCACACTATTACACCACTCTGTACACTCCCTGTCCAGTTCTGCTACACTATGACACCACTCTTTACACTCTGTCCAGTTCTGCCACACTATTATACCATTCTCTACACTCTCTGTCAAGTTCTGCCACACTATGACACCACTCTCTAACTCTCTGTCCAGTTCTGCCACACTATTATACCACTCTCTACACTCCCTGTCCAGTTCTGCCACACTATTATACCACTCTCTACACTCCCTGTCCAGTTCTGCCACACTATTACACCACTCTGTACACTCCCTGTCCAGTTCTGCCACACTATTACATCACTCTCTACACTCCCTGTCCAGTTCTGCCACACTATTATACCACTCTGTACACTCCCTGTCCAGTTCTGCCACACTATTACATCATCTCTACACTCCCTGTCCAGTTCTGCCACACTATTATACCATTCTCTACACTCTCTGTCCAGTTCTGCCACACTATGACACCACTCTTTACACTCTGTCCAGTTCTGCCACCCTATTACACCACTCTCTACACTCTCTGTCCAGTTCTGCCACACTATTATAACATTCTCTACACTCTCTGTCAAGTTCTGCCACACTATTGTACCATTCTCTACACTCTCTGTCAAGTTCTGCCACACTATGACACCACTCTCTAACTCTCTGTCCAGTTCTGCCACACTATTATACCACTCTCTACACTCCCTGTCAAGTTCTGCCACACTATTATACCACTCTCTACACTCCCTGTCCAGTTCTGCCACACTATTACATCACTCTGTACACTCCCTGTCCAGTTCTGCCACACTATTACATCACTCTCTACACTCCCTGTCCAGTTCTGCCACACTATTATACCACTCTGTACACTCCCTGTCCAGTTCTGCCACACTATTACATCATCTCTACACTCCCTGTCCAGTTCTGCCACACTATTATACCATTCTCTACACTCTCTGTCCAGTTCTGCCACACTATGACACCACTTTTTACACTCTGTCCAGTTCTGCCACCCTATTACACCACTCTCTACACTCTCTGTCAAGTTCTGCCACACTATTACATCACTCTCTACACTCTCTGTCAAGTTCTGCCACACTATTACACCACTCTCTACACTCCCTGTCCAGTTCTGCCACACTATGACACCACTCTCTACACTCCCTGTCCAGTTCTGCCACACTATTACACCACTCTCAACACTCTCTGTAAAGTCTGGTGATGACGGTTGTGGAAGTTATATTTGCTGCTGTCGATTTATTTCAGCTCCCCTCCCCCTTTCTAAGTATTTCTGATTGACAGGTAATCTTCCCGATGGTACCTTCAGCCTGTGCCATCCACGACCCTCCTCTTTTTTCGGCTTCCTCTGAGAACACCCCGGTTACCTTGCAATGTGCCTTGGTCTGTGCCAGTGCGAGTCTGGACTTTAACCACGCAAGCCCAAGGATGTACCTCATCATTCTGGAGGAAGGTATCTCGTGTACAACCAACGACAGTAGACATTCCTTCGTTCTGGATCCGTTCTACTTGTCGCACTGTGAAGCACATAGAATTATAATAGCTAGGTCAGTCAGACACTGAGAGGACCACACGGTGGAACGTTACGACAAGTAGTTTCTGCTGCAGTTTATGCCAGTCTATCAGTCATTGCATACGATGTGCTCAATCTACACTCACTCCACTCACTGCCTCACTCCACTCACCGCCTCACTCCACTCACTGCCTCACTCCACTCACCGCCTCACTCCACTCACTGCCTCACTCCACCCACTGCCTCACTCCACTCACTGCTGCACTCCACTCATCGTCTCACTCCACTTACTGCCTCACTCCACTTACTGCCTCACTCCACTCATTGCTGCGCTCCACAGATGTTTGGTTAGGGGTGGGCAGTTACGGGGTGTATGGGTGCGTAGTGGAGGATGTGTGGGTGAGTGAGTGTGTGTCTGTTGGTGGATGGGTGGGAGATGTGTGTGTGGGGAGATGTGTGTGGTGTGTTGGTTGGGGATATGTGTGTGGTGTATGGCTGGGGGCGGGGGGGGGGGGGGGGTTTGTGGTGTGGGGGTATGTGCGTGGTGGGTGGGTGAGGCTATCTGTGTGGGTGTGGATGGGGGATATGTGTGTGGGTGGGGATATTGTGTGGTATGTGGGTGACGGATATGTGTGTGGCGTGTAGGTGGGGATGTTTTGGTGTGTGGGTGTGGGATGTGTGGGTGGGAGATACCTGTGTGTGGTGTGTTGGTGGGGAATATTGGGTGGGTGGGGAATGTGTGTGGTACGGGTGGGGGATATGTGTGTGGTGGGGGATGTGAGTTAGTGCATGTGTGGGTGAGTGTGGATGTATGTGTGGGTGGTGGGGTGTGTGTGCGAGTGGATTGGGGATATAGGTGGGTAGGGAGATGTCTATTGGTGGGGATGTGTGTGTGTGGGTTGGGGATATGCGAGTGGGTGCGTGATGTGTGGGTTGGTGTGGGATGTGTCTGTGGGCGGGGAATGTGTGGTAGATGGAGGTGTGGTTAGGGGATGGGTGGTTGGGGTGTGGATGGGTGGTTGGGGTGTTGGTGGGTGGGTAGAGGATGTGTGAGTGGGGGATGGGTGTGGGAGTTAGGATGTTTATGTGGGTGGATGCAGGATGTGTGGGTTGGTGGGGGATGTTTGTGTGGGTGGTGCGTGTGTGTGGGTTGGGGGAACGGGTGACGGCAGTGTGTGTGGGTGGGTTATTGTGGGAGGGGGAGGGGTCGGTTGGTGGGGTATTATGTGTCCCTGGGTGTGTGTGGGTGGGTGTGTGTGTGTGGGGTGATGTGTGGGTGGGTGGGAGATGTGCCTCATAACATGGTAATTTGCATTGTTTATGTTTACAACATTCATTTGACAATGTTTTTTTTAATTCTTACTATGTAAATGTATAATGCACCATTGAGGAACGAAAGATGAGCGATTGGAAGGGCCGAATGTAAGACGGGCCTGCGTGCCCAATTTGTGACCCTTTTAAAATAAAGTTGATTTGATTTGATTTTGATTTGATTAACTCATTGCATTCACTGCATCACTACACATTTTCCTTCATTCCACTGACCCTACAGACGGACACTGACATAGAGGTAGAGACCTCAAGCCAACCCCCTGTTTGTGACCCATGCCGGAATAAATAGATGCATCGTAAACCTTGATCGAAGAAAAAGAAGGAGGAGGAGGAGATCTCGGAGCCTACATGTGCCAAATCTTTCGCTTGTAATCCAACTCCACACAGCAAGGAAATGTTCAGTTTGCCCCAATCTACCATGCCCTAGAATATATAACTGAATTCGTAAGATGATTTTGTTAGGCCGGTTTCATGTGTCTGTTTCGAGATTGTAGTTTGTTTTTCTTTACACCAGTTTGAGTGACGTTCATTCCATCCTTAGCTATCTGTTAGGACGATACAACACGCCATCCTCGCATTGCTTTTTTGTCTGTGAAATGTCATCCCATTATTAGCTGGCTAGTTTTCGGTGTCATCTTTCATCGCATCTTTTATTTCCAATTTCTACTCTTTCCATTTGCTACAATCGTTCACGCCACTCTTATATTCATCTCCGAAAGTTGTTATGTTGGCCTTTTTTTTAACGACCTTTGATCCCAATTTTCCTAACTACATTTGTCGTCCCGCATTCTGTATATCTTATTCACTGGAAGGGTGGTAAATTCTCGTTGTTTCAACAGGTTCGGCAAATACATATCTCGTCCTCTGTGGATGTTGTAGTTACAGTTTCATCATCATCATCATTATCATCATCATCATCATCATCATCATTATCATCATCATCATCATCATCATCATCATATGCCATGCCGATACGCGTGGGCGGTTATGTTTCGCCATCTCACACCATCACCAGAGTCGTGGATCAGCACTGTGTTCTTGTCTCGACCATACCACGTGACCATGCCATCCAGTTATTTACTTCTCTGCCCTTCCTTTGTTCCCTTCCCCTCAATCTTGCCAGTTGTCACCAAGTTCTCAAATTGGTTTCTTCTCATAACGTGTCCAAATAACTTGTGACTGTCGACGTCTAATTTCTCTAATCTATTTATGGTTTTTGTTTCTTTCTTGTAGGACATGATCATTGGTTTTTCTGTCTGTCCATGGTATTCTTTGCATTTTCTTCAGAAACCATATTTCCACAGCTATCATATGTTTTTCAGCTTGTTTGCTCATTGTCCACGCTTCTCATCCATACAGAAGTACAGGTTCTTTGTAGCACTTCAACACTCCTTTTCTCGTTGCAAGTGGCATCTTTTTATTGGTCAGTATGTTTTCCATCTTGCAAAACGCTACCTTCGCCATGTCGATTCTTGTTCTAACCTCTTCAAGGCATCTCCCACCAGATATTATGACTGCTCCGAGATAAATGTACCGATTCAGTTGTTTAAGAATATTGCCATTTACTTGAATATTGCATTGTGGCATTTCCTTCTTCCTAGTGACGACCATAATCTGTGCCTTTTCTAACAATTTATTCTAACCCTAGTTGCTCACTGTGTGTAACAACCGCATCTACTAAATGTTGCAGACCTCGCTCATTGTCCGTAATCAATTCCGTATCATCCACATATCTAACGTTACTGATGTTTCGTCCCCCAGTGGTGATTACTCTATCTTCTAAATTTCTGAAAATATTTTTACTGTCTAAGGGGAAAAAAAGATCACACATTCCTGTCGCATATGTCTCTTAATTGGCTGATATTGACCTACTTCATTATCAATCGTTATGGCAGCTTACAATGCATTAAATTCCTCGCCATCAACAACGTGGAAATAATATGAGGCATAAATTAACAGATATTCATCGGCACTTGCAAAAGCAGAGGAAAGAAGTAGGTATTAGAGAACATATAACAATTGAAGGCCTTAAGGTGGCCAGACCGGGATTCGAACCTGCAATCTTTGTTTTTTAAAGGACTGCTTCGTTCGTTTTTCTGTTCGCTAGTTGTGATTTTTGCATTTTCCCTTAGAAACAAATTTCCATTGCCATTAAATGTCTCTCAGCTTGTATTCTTATTGTCCATGCTTCACTTTTATACAACAGCATAGGTTCCGTATATCGTGTTGACACTCTGGTTGTCACTATCATTGACAGCTGTATATTGGTATCAGGTTCATCTTGAAAAGCCTGCTTTGGCATAGTGATTCTTGTTCTAATCTCAGCAAAGCATCTTTCGCCAGGTGTTATGACTATTCCAAGATGGTTGTACAATGTTTTATAGGTTTCCTATTTACTTGGGTGTTACACTGTGGTATTTATGTCTGCTAGGAGATGACCATCTTGAACAGAACCTAAGCCATAATGAGGTCAGCTGTCCGGTTTCCTTCCTCGCTACCGTTCTTTATCTGCTAATCAGTAGAACGTTTATTTTCCCCCCAATTTCAACTCCCCTCCTCCCTCTCGCCTCCGCCCGCCCCTACTTTCCTCCCCAAGTATTACTTTATTTACCACCAATTTTCATAGCATTCGTTTTAAAAAAGTTATCGGGTACTTTTTTATGAGCCGTCCTGATCGATGAAAAGTAAAAAATTTCCGCACAGCTGATGATTGAATTTTGACCACTGTCTTGGTTAGCAAGCGCCTTTATCACTACGTTAACTCGACTCCTTGTGGACCTCTGCGTGGATTCAGTCCGATGCCCGAGTGGATCCAGCCTCAGCTCTCATCCATACCACGGATGGATCCAACGTGCAATCTCAGCTTCTTAGAAAATAAAACAAGACCCGTGGCAGGAAGCTGCCGTGGCCATGTCAAATGCTAAGACCATCTCATTGCACGGCCTGAGTGCACGGCGGAATAGGTGGCCAGTCGTTCCCTCTATTAGTGAACGGTGAGTGCAGGCATCGAACCCGCGCTCACGCCATTGCCACCGTATCGTTCTAACCACCACACCAGGGCACCCGATATCTCGTTCATAGACTCAGCCCAGAATGTTCCATTGACGAACACCTCACCCACACACCGACGTCAGTGACTCTACGGCAGGTATGTTGTATTTTTGGCCGCCACAGACGGTCTCTGTGAGGAGAGGACAGAGTAGCCATTGTTGTCTGTAGAACCAGGTCTTTGTTGTTTGGAGAAGAGGCCGTGTTAAAATTATCAGCTTCATCAGGAGCCGCTTCTCTTCTAAAGATATCTGTGGCTGGTTTATTTAAAGACACGCGGTCCGGATGTGAGAGCTAGACAGATTCCAGGGAATCAACGGGTGGGGGGAAAGATGGTGATGCTGGACGGAATACACGTTGAGAATACCTGATCTGTAGACAGTTGTTTTACTGTAAACCCCCCCAATTCCTACCCCTATGTAAGATTTTCCTTTTTTCCCCAATGCACCACCATGGCGCATTCCTTCACTGTCTTACCAGTTTCACAGTCCGGCGGTATAGTCGCTGACGTCACCTGACATCCATGTGATGAAGATGGAGAGCGCAATGTGAATATTATAACTGCTGTAAAGATATGAAAAACACATGGAAAATCCAGCGTCTCTATTAATAAAGACGTTATACATCTCAGTAATAAGCTAGAACAGTTTAACAGAATATCACCGCTTACTCATCCTCCTCTCTCTCTCTCTCTCTCTCTCTCTCTCTCTCTCTCTCTCTCTCTCTCTCTCTCTCTCTCTCTCTCTCTGTCTCACACCATTCACGTCTCTCATCACATTGTCTCTGTGTCTCTGTGCCCCTCTCTCTGTCTCAAATCACACATTATGCCTCTCTCTCTCAGCTTTCTTCCCCACCTCTCTCTCTCTGTCTCTCTCTCTATGTGTCCCTCCCTCTGTCTCTCCCTACCTCTTAGCTCCATGTCTCATTCCCCTCTTTCTTTCTGTCTCAACTCTCTGCCTCTTTCCACATACACATATACTCTCTAAACTCCCTTCTTCACTCCACACTCACTCAGTATAATATAATCAAATTATTAGGGAATCCCCCGAGGTCGTTGACAAAACACGAGACATACCTTAACTGGATTTGAACCACTAATAGACCCTTGCAGTGTTGTCATGTGACATAGGTAAACCGCGGTAGCGCCGTGGCTAGACGAACATCTGCCGGCCCCCGGTGGCCATGGATTCGAACCCGCATCGGGGGTGGGGGGGGGGGGTGGATTTTATAAACTGACTTGGGTTTCCAGAACAACCGAGCCTCAGATGGGTACCAGGTAGTATCTTTGACAGTCAAGGCGGCCGGCACGATACTGCCCACACCATCCCCCGCGCTCCGATTGGTCTGTAAAATACAGGGTGTATTTGTAATGACTGTGCAGAGTTTGACAATATTGCCGGTCCGAGTTTTGTATTTACCTATTATGTTGCATGAACTTTACAGAGGGTAAAAACAAAACTTGGACCGGCAATATTTTCAAACACTGCAGTCATTAAAAATACACCCTTTACATTATTTGCCTAGAACCATACACCCAGTGCGCCGCGTAGGTGTGGAAAAGGATCCTTCACATAGTGAAACAAGTAAAATAGTCCATGACTTATTACAGGACGTTGCAATTAACTCCAGCCTTTATTGGCTGTTCGAATTTTACTAGGCAATTTTCCGTTCAGTAGTCCATCTGCTCTTTCTGAAGGTGAGGTCAGTATTTATGTTCAGTAGTCCATCTGCTCTTTCTGAAGCAAATGTCAGTATTTATGTTCTGTAGTCTATCTTCTCTTTTTTGAAAAAGTCTGTATTTATGTTCAGTGATCTATCTGCTCTTTCTGAAGGAGAGGTCAAAATTTATGTTCAGTAGTCTAGTTGCTCTTTGTGAAGGAGAAGTCAGTCTTTAGGTTCAGTAGTCCATCTGCTCTTTCTGAAGGAGAGGTCAGTATTTATGTTCAGTAGTCTATCTGCTCTTTCTGAAATTGGGGTCAATATTTATGTTCACTAGTCTGTCTTCTCTTTCTGAAGGAGAGGTTAATATTTATGTTCAGTAGTCTGTCTGCTCTTTCTGAAGGCGAGGTCAGTATTTATGTTCAATAGTCCATCTGCTCTTTCCAAAGGAAAGGTCAATATTAAGTTCAGTAGTCTTTCTGCTCTTTCTGAAAGAGAGATCAATATTTATGTTCAGTAGTCTAGCTGCTCTTTCTGAAAGAGAGGTCAATATTTATGTTCAGTAGTCTAGCTGCTCTTTCTGAAGGAAAAGTCAGTCTTTAAGTTCAGTAGTATTTCTGCTCTTTGTGAAGGAGAGGCCAGTATTTATGTTCAACTGACCGGTGTGGGAAATGAACCCACTACGCGGCCGTCAGCAGAGACAGCTTATGCGCGGCTGCGTTAAACCTCTCGGCCACTCCGAATTCTCACACCTCCAGTGAAATACAAATCAACCGGACATCTTCGTGATGAAATGCCCAGTAAAACCATTGCAGTTCAAATAACCGCCGCGGACCCGTGTGAATTCACGAACCACGGGTTGAGGAACCACGGCGCTAAACCTCAATGGCACAGTCTGTTTTGTTGGCACTGTCTTAAATTCGGTGTGCAACTTTCAGGAATTTCTTATCACTAATATCAGTGTGGCGCCAAGACATTCTCAAACTGGGAGAGCGGCAGAGGGATGAGGCAAGTGGGGTTTCCTGCCGTACAGAATGGTATGTGGTTGATTTTATGGTCAGTGAACTGAATTAGCATAATCTCTGGTGGGCATTCAGCGGTGGGCATACAGTGCTGGAGTGGGTATTGTTCTGGGTAAGACTCCCACCAGTTATCTCCAATAGTTACGAGGTGTGTTTCCAATATGGATTCTATGTTGTGGAAATGTATGAGCGTGGAGGGTTCCCAAGAGTGTGCCGTCTAAGGTGACGTATGAATCAGGAGGAAGCCAAGAACACTAGATGGAGCAGGAAGAATGTAAGGTCAGGTGTTGGACCAGGAATAGTCAGCGGGCAGCAGGGGACGCGCAAAGAATCACGTGGCGGCAGATTTACCAGGAAGAGGAAGAACCAGTGGGCAGCAGTTGAAGCTGGAAGAATCATAGGATACCAGGTGAAGCAGGAACAATCAAAGGGGACCAAGTGAAGCAGGAACAATCAAAGGCCACAAGTTGAAGCAGGAAGAATAAAAGGGCACCAGGTGAAGCAGGAACAATCAAAGGGCACCAGGTGAAGCAAGAACAATCATAGGGCACCAGGTGAAGCAGGAAACAATCAAATGGCACCAGGTGAAGCAGGAACAATCATAGGGCACCAGGTGAAGCAGGAAACAATCAAATGGCACCAGGTGAAGCAGGAACAATCAAAGGGAAACAGATGAAGCAGGAACAATCAAAGGGAAACAGATGAAGCAGGAAGGGTACAAGGGCAACAGGTGAAGCAGGAACTGAACAATCAAAGGGCAACAGGTGAATCAGGAACAATCAAAGAACAACAGGCGATGCATGTATGAATCTCTCTCTCTCTCTCTCTCTCTCTCTCTCTCTCTCTCTCTCTCTCTCTCTCTCTCTCTCTCTCTCTCTCTCTCTCTCTCTCTGGCTGTTTGTCTATCTATCTGTGTGTCTGTCTGTCTGTCTGTCCGTCTGCGTTACAAAACGGCGATGAAATAAATGCTAGGCGAACTTCCCCTGTTTTATGCAGCTACTAAGTGAAGCCGTTCTGCCCCAGTTGTTACTTGTCTCCCTGTGTGACTCGCATTTTAATGATCAGTCTGTGTGACCCAAACGTGTTGTCAGTGTAGACTGCTCCTCTTGTGGGAGGGTAGCAGTAGCATGGTGCCACACTCCACTCAGGAAGCGCACTGGAACCCACGCAGAATCAGTGCGTTTAGGAACCGGCCCAGTTGAAACGCATTGGAACCCACGCAGAATCAGCGCGTTTAGGAACCGGCCCAGTGGAAACGCACTGGAACCCACGCAGAATCAGCGCGTTTAGGAACCGGCCCAGTGGAAACGCACTGGAACCCACGCAGAATCAGCGCGTTTAGGAACCGGTGTATTTAAAGACATGTGCCGTTGTCGAGACTCCTGTCTTTTCCACTTTTCAATTGGGGCAGTGAGGAGCATTTTAAATGAGATGCTTCGCCCAGACCCTGGTGGGGAGCATCTCATTTAATTCATATAAGTAGTCATATAATAAGTTCTCGTTCCCGTTACCGACTGACAGACTGTCTGTCTGTCTGTCTGTCTGTCTGTCTGTCTGTCTGTCTGTCTGTCTGTCTGTCTGTCTGACCCGGCCCGGCATTGCCCAGCTCCTGGTGTGGAGCATCTCATTTAATTCATATAAGTAGTCATATAAGTTCCCGTTCCCGACTGTCTATCTGTCTGTCTATCTGTCTGCCTGACCCTGTCCGGCTTCATTAAATTCATACAACAAAAAAAGTAACTTAAAAGAACGTTCTTCTACACACCATCCATTATTTTTAATGAAAACTCTTTCTAATCACCTGCATGACTACAGTAACTTCTTAAGCAAAAAAAGATGAGTTACAATGTTATGCATTGTGCATCATTTTTATGAAAACTTTGAAAATGCCTTACAGATTGTATCATTATTTATTATAACTCATATGCCGGTACATAACTATGGACAAAGAGTTTATAAATCTTTGAAAACGATGCCACAATATGACTATAAGTTATACAGAAAAGTTATGCCCCTTGAAATAACTTTTACAGAGTTAGGTCCCCTGAGATATATGAAATTATGATGAAAAATGAAATAATACTGAGTAAGCAGGCGATTTCACACTAACAAAATATCACAGTTGGCAGCTCTGGAATGAAAGGAAGGCGTGTAGAAAATTTCATCTCAATCGGATGGGCCGTTCGCGAACAAATAAAGGCCATACATACATACATACAGAGATACATAAATACGCAAATACGCACATCCTAATTTATATATAAGATTCACTGGCACAGGAACGGGGAATAATGTGGACGACCCGTTTGCTGTGAAGTTGGAACCGCAACTAACTAACTAACTAACTAACTAACTAACTACCTAATTCACTCACTCACTCACTCACTCACTCACTCACTCTAACTAACTAAACTAAACTAACACGTGCCGTTCATTCTGGCCCTGCTCCCACATCCCAGTATAGAAATAACAGCAAAACTATTTCTCGTGTTGGTTATTGATTGGCAAGTTTTTGTTGTTGTTGTTGTTGTTGTTCGATCCGAGAGCCATGAAATGCGTGATTGTATATAGAACATTTGAAAGACTGTTGGCGCGCCTCATTGAGTTCAGTTTCGGGTCCAGTAGTCAGAGGACAGGTTAATAGGTTAGGAGAAATTAGACTATGGATGGCCGTACTTGCCATCTCCATGAATACTTTCATCTAGGACATAACCTTTCACTTGCTTCTTGTTACGTCTTAGTTTTCTATCCCCAGCTTCAGTTTCATGGGTGTTTTGTAATCGTGATTGTGTTTTCCATCACCGCTAATTGCTTTGCCATAACTTTAATTCTTTCCATTTGATTTATGTCCATTATTTTGTTTTATTTGACAGTTTATTATGTATTTCTGCCTCTCCGCCTAGTTTTCTCGTCCCTAACGACATCTTACAATTGTTATATTCTCTTTCCTTTGTCTTTGCAGTCTTAATCTCTCTCTCTCTCTCTCTCTCTCTCTCTCTCTCTCTCTCTCTCTCTCTCTCTCTCTGTCTGTCTGTCTGTTTGTTTGTCCGTCCGTCCCTCCCTCTCTCCCTCTTCCTCCACCCCCTCCCTCTCTCTCTCCCCCCATCTCTCTCTCTCTCTCTCTCTCTCTCTCTCTCTCTCTCTCTGTGTGTCTAGCCTGTCCTGTCTACACTTCACTGTCTTGACTATAACGCATTTCTTGTTTTTCTTCACATGTACAGTTGGCGGGGTACAGGGTATTCCCTATCAAAAGTGAAATAGTTCAACCACGACACCCCCCCCCCCCTTCTTTCAGCGCGCTAGTCTACGGGATACCTTTAGGCAAGGTGGAATACCCGTTTAGACAAGGTGGAATACCCGTTTAGTGCCGTAACCCAGGGTGACGTGACATCCTGGAAGGCGGATTGAGCTTGAGAATAGTCGGCAGGTAATTATTCGTTATGGCCGGCCCTGTGGTAAAATTGTTACGAACTCAATTCTTAACCCCTCATACCGCGCTTGAAACACAGCTGCGGGCGATTTGGAAGTAGATTGCCTTGCGTTGGTCTTCATACAAGTATTATAAGTGCCGGTCGTTCAGAAAGCACTGGCAACTATTCAACGTAAATTTGCTTAGAAATCACAAACAGTCGAAACATACTGGGGTTGACTATGACGTACTGTAAAGGATATGCATCTAACTTTTTTTTATTGTCTCAAGTTCGCGACTTGATGACCGTACTGGTCTCTTCCAAGAAAGAAATCAATGATAGACTGCCTTCTTTACAGATGCTTAGAAAATAACTACAGGCAAAGACATTATGTATTGACAAAGACTTATTAGTGCAAAGTTCTGTACAGGACATTACAATTTTGGTGCGCTTTCTTACCTGTATTTTCCTAGCTTCCTGTTCATTACCTTTCCCTTTGTTTATTCTTCCAATTTTCCCTATCTACCTTCTGTTTCTTCCTTTTTTCTTTTTTTTTTAGCTTAACATAGTTTTAATTTGTGTACTCCCTTCTTATTCTCCCGTTATATAGTCTTCACCTTTTTCCTCATTTCGCTCCGTCATTGTGTCCTCTTGTTAACTATTACATTCTCGCCTTCTTGTGTTTCATTTTTTCTTTCCCCATCTGTCAAAATTGTTTTATTCTGTATTTTCTCCCCTTTCTCGGTCATTAGTTTACTTAGCTCTTCCCCTAACCCTCTCTCGGTTTAACGTTAATGTTTCTTCACTTTTAATTTTAATCCTCTTTCTCTCTTTCTGCCTGATCATTTCCCCCATTTCTACTCGTTATTTCTCATCTCGCTCTCTACTGTTTATCTTCCCCTATCCTTTTGTGTATTGTCTGCCTGTCCATTATTTATTCTTTCCCTTCAACTCTCACATCACAAACTCAGTACTTCTTCGACCGGCCATTGACGTCATTCATTCATCTCATGAAATCCTGGATGATATTCTGTATATCCTCTACAGAAAACCTCCCTTTTGAATTCGCCAGAGATATTAGCCGCCCTTGTTTAATAATGCATTACCTCCAAGAGGACATAATCTTATAACGTTGAGAGTATAATCGATACAATGATTATTTTATTGATATTCATCTTCCCCAGGAGGCGTTGATGCCTGTGTTGGACGCCGGCGACCTTGATGAACTGCGGGAGGCCATTAAACTAACCTTCTCGAGAATTATCTTGAGCACAGTAAGTAGTTGACGATGTTTGTGACCGCCAGATTTGTCTTTTGTTTCTCCGATGGGTCTTTCTTCTGAGCCCCCGCTTGTTTCTTTGGTGTTCATTAGAGACCAATGTTGTTTTTATTTATATGATGGTGATTGTGTGCTTATCTTTCTTGTGGCCTTAAGTCGATCCGGAATCAAGTGGGTTTCAAAAAGAGTCCTGGGTGGTAAAGAGGGAGACGTGATACTGATAAGGATCTGCAATAATTAGTAGATGCGATTGTTGCACACAGTAAACAACTAGGGTTAGAATTAAATTGTAAAAAGACACAGATTATGGTCGTCACTAGAACGAAATACTACAATGTAATATACAAGTAATTGGGAGTATTCTTCAACAAGTTAATAGGTACAGTTATTTCGGAACAGTAATAACATCTGATGGGAGATGCCTTGAAGAGATTAGAACAAGAATCGCCATGGCAAAAGTAGCCTTTAGCAAGATGAAAAACATACTGACCAATAAAAAGATGTCAGTTGAAACAAGAAAAAGAGTGTTGAAGTGCTACATAGAGCCTGTACTTTTGTATGGATGTGAAGCTTGGACAATGAGCAGTCAAGCTGAAAACCATCTGATGGCTTTGGAAATGTGGTTTCTAAGGAAAATGCAAAGAATACCACGGACAGACAGAAAACCGAAAAATGAATACCGATCGGTCTAAAATGTGGAGCTGGCACCAAATAATTCGAGTGCGTACCAGAAAATGCCTGGACAGTAAAGGTGGGCTGCATTATACTGACCACATCACCTCTCGAGGGCCGATTGGTATGTAAAAACATCGGCCCGCGACCCGTGGTAGCCTAGTGGCTAGATACTCGCCTGCCGGGCCAGTGATCATGAGTTCAACCCTGCATCGTAGCAAACCTTTATAATTCACCTGGGTACCCCAGCTCGGTGCACTTTCAAATGGACACCAGGTAATGTCTCTAGAAGCAATGATACTGATTACATAATACACCGAGTGTCGCGCCATCTGTAAAATAGGCGTCTAGCTGCCTGTGCCCAGTACGCTTTAAGGTGTGTGTGCCAGCAGGATTGGAGGGGGAGGGGCACCATCTCTCTCTCTCTCTCTCTGGGGGGGGGGGGGGTGGATGGAGGATGTGTTAGTGGGTGAGTGTGTGTAGGTTGGGGGATGGGTGGAGGGTGTGTGTGGGTTCGGGATGTGTGGGTGGTTTTGGGGAGATTATGTGGTTGGGGATGTGTGCAAGTGGGGGAAAAGTGTGTGGGTGAGGGTTTTGTGTGTGAGTTGGTGGGAATATGTGTGGGTGGGGGTGTGTGTTTGGCTGGGTGGTTGGGGGTGTGTGGGTGGGCGGTGAAGGATATGTGGGCGGGCGGTGAAGGATATGTGGGCGGGTGAGTATTGGTGGGTTGGAGGATGTGTGTGTGTGGGGGTGGAGAGTTGTGTGTAGGTGGGTGATGGGTGGGTGGGTGCATGTATGTATGCCTGGGTGTTTGGGTGGGTGGGGTGTGTGTGTATGCGGGGATGTGTCGTGAGTGGGAGATATGTGTGTGTGAGTGGGGAGATGTGTGTAGGTTGGGATGGGTGGGGGAATGTATGTGTGCCTGGGGGTGTGTGTGTGGGGGATGTTTGGGTGGATGGGGGATGGGTGGGTGGGGGATGTATCTCATAACATGTTTGTATAGTCTCACTGCACTTTATATGTAGAACAAACTTTTAAAATGTAGTACATGACGTCATAAAACTATGCTAAAAATTCATTAAATTGGTTACAATTGTCACTACTGTGATCTAACGTGGTTATGGGGAAGCTGGAAAGTACCAATGAAGTATTCATTATAACAGTTGTTGAAAATATCCAACACGGGCTTCAGTTATGACCGTACACGTCTCTCTTTATATTGTCAAATACCTTCTGCAAAGTGTCTGTTATTTCTTGAATGGTAATTATGATTGCTTCATTTGGGTTCTCAATTGTGTGTACATTATTTTTGTAAATATTTTCTTTCAAGAAACCCCATAGATAATAATCTAATGGAGTTAGATCTGGAGAACGAGCAGGCCAAATTTCATGTGATATTATGCGATTTGGAATCAACGACTGGCAAGAGAAGGTCAACCAGAGAGACGAATGGAGACGGATTGTATCTGCAGCAAAGAACCTCAGTGGCTCGGAACGCTGAAGAAGAAGAAGAAGAAGAATTATGCGATTTGCGAAAATTTCTTCCATGAAAAGGCAGTGATGCTCTGGCTGTTTGTGCAGTTACAACATCTCGCTGGAACCACGCTTCTTCAATTTCGCGTTCATTCAGCTGTTCTAAAAAAGGTTCCAGAATGTTTGTATGGTACCGATCAAGGAAGAGATACCAGAGGAGAATCAGGAAGAGCAATAGATGAGAGACCCAGTAAGAAGAGAGACACACAGATAGAGGAGAGACAGTGTGAGAGAGTAGTAATAGTAATAGTTACAGTGGTAGAAGTAGTTGTAGTAGTAGCAGCAGTTACAGCAGCAGTAGTAGTGATAGTATTAGCAGAAGCAGTAACAGATAATAATATAATAATAACAAGGGTAATAATTGGTGTTATACTAATAATAATGTTAACGATGATATTAACAACAGTAACAATGATTATAATAATAACAGTAATATTAGCATCAGTGGTAATGATTTTTAATAACAATAGTAATAATAAGATACAAACAAAAGAACAAACTTAACACGATACTAAATGAGAATATTTAATTAACTTCTAGCGAGAGAAGGGGAATATAAAAATTGCTTTCACAATGTAATTATCTGGCAGTGCATCATACGTCAATGGCCGCCCAGACCATGTCATTATTAGTGTAATATTCTAGGTGAGGAGAGGGGGAAGGTGAGTGAGTAACTAGTTTTCTTAACTTATTAAACGCCGAAGGATACTATATCGCCAAATTTGAACTCTCATTTGAACAGAAGGACGATATTTCCCCCTACTGTTGTCATCGTGTTACTTGTTGTGTTGCTTGTTATCGTCCGCATTTGCAGTACTCAGTGAACGGAAAGTTATAATACTTGTTCATTTAATTGTGTACCGTGTGTGGTCCATACCTACGTTTATGTTAAGCTTTGAGTTATTGAACAGGTAGCCGACCTCCGTGGCCAAAGGCCTGCGAACGCGGTTCGTGAACCGCTTACCGGGCATTCAAAACGCAGCCGCGACCGATTTGTGCAGCAGACCGTGTCGCGTTGCGTTATAACATGTTGGTATTGGGAGCCGGTCGTTCAGAAATCAATGGCAAACGTAAAAACTTGCCTAGTACATCAACAGCAGCTAAAAAATGCTGGTGTTGACTGCAACGTCCTGCAAGAGATATGCAACATTTAAAAAAAAAAAAAAGGCCAGGAATGAGGGGTTGGGGTATAGGACTGCAGTGGTTATCGCCCTTGCATACTGGCCCGGTGGTTAAGCGTTACAATGCCCTTCAGTGAGTGAACCAACAGAAATAAGAACAGTCGGTAAGTCACAAGTGATGAAGTGAACATTGCGGCTTAAGCTTTCTTCAGCTCACACACAACAACAAACATACAGTGATGCGACTGCATAATCAACTCTCCATGAAAATATACCCAAATATTCCAGTGCCCTTCAAGGTGGTTGAAACAAATTGACTTGGACTCTGTGTTGACTCTGTCTAAATTGCGTACCTGAAAATATTACGGGGAGTAAAGGCGACCAGCATTAACTACTGACATCACCCACCCAGTGACTGTTGGTCAATAAACAGGCGGGGCTGGCACCATATATCCAGTACGGGTCAAGGCGTGCGAAAGGACCATTACTTGTGACCTGGTTGTTACTTCACATCTTTATGTTGTTCTTGTTGCTTCAACTCCTTTTGCCCCGTGTAATTATTACTGTAATTATTATTTCTTCTTCTTCTTCTTCTTCTTCTTCTTCTTCTTCTTCTTCTTCTTCTTCTTCTTCTTCTTCTTCTTCCTCCTCCTCCTCCTCCTCCTCTTCCCCATCCTCCTCCTCCCCATCCTTTTCCTCCTCGTCTTCCTCCTCCTCCATCACATTCTCCTCCTCTACCACCATCTCCTCCTCCTCCTCCTCCTCCTCATCCCCATCCTTCTCCTCCCCCATCCCCATCCTTCTCCTCCCCCCATCCTTTTCCTCCTCGTCTTCCTCCTCCTCCATCACATTCTCCTCCTCTACCACCATCTTCTCTTCCTCCTCCTCCACCACCACCACCACCACCACCACCACCTTCTCCTTCTCCACCACCATCACCTCCATCTCCTCCTCCACCACCATCACCTCCACCTTCTCATCCTCCACCACCATCACCCCCACCATCACCTTCATCTTTTTCTTCTCCGGGTGCCTATATGTGGCAGACATTGGCTACCACGAGTCTCCAACATTCAGCACTAGCAGGAAGGATCGTGGCAGAGGACGAAACAAAGCCGTGCGGATTCAAAATGGCCACTGTAACCACAAGTACCCATATTGTTAGATATCTTGTGAGGGAGGCGGAGCACGTATGGGTATGTACCTAGTGTTCTTGTATTGGTGATGGATGTCGAACTCTGACACATTTCGACTCTTCAGCCCGTCTCTGAAACGGATAGAGATATTAAAATGGGAATACAGCCTGAATGAGGAGCTTTCGAGTTAAAGGGAGGTTTGTGGCCGTCAGAAAGAGATTAAACTTAGCACCAAGCTGTGAGTGTTTGTTTATTACGTTGGATCAGACGCGTGGAGAACGTCTGAATCAGTTGCTGGTAAAGTGTAAACGTTCATTGCTTGTTGCCTGCGCAGATTGGAGGGGCTGGAATGATATGGCGGGACCACCGATGTGAAGCTCATAGAGAGAGCTGGACAGACACTCCTAAATGAGTGTGTGTGTGTGTGGGGGGGGGGGGGGGGGGTGGGTAAGCAAGGGGCACTGGCACCGGGTGGTACACATACTGAGAAAACCTGAGAGTTGGATAGTTAGAGGATTGTTTGTCTGGTACCCGGAGGCGCGCGGAGTAGAAATAGACCTGGCTAGGAGAGTTGGAGACGGAGGTGAATAGCGTAAGGAGGACATGGCCGAAGCTCCGGAAAATAGCTAAAGATATGAAGGGAGAGGGGGTGGGCTTGTAGTGAGGTGATTGAGCGCCCTTGCTTCAACAGGGATAGGGGTAAATGGAAGAAGGAAAAGCAGCAGAAGAAGACGAACCAGAGGAATAACACTTCTCTGGCATCTGCTATTTTATCGAAGCTACTATTAGTATTTGTTGTTCAGCTGTCTAAGCTATCTACACTCACCTTTCTCTGCCTTCTCTTGTTTCTCCCGCATGTCAGTTATCGCAGTCTATATTTGAAAATGGAGGTGGGTGTTGCGAAGGACGGCACGTTACCAACAACGAGCTCTGGTAGAATGGCGAGCCAGCACGAAGACGGATCGATAGGCAGTCAACACATTGAACAGTTGGAATCAGGCGATCAATGTGCCTTTATTTAGATCGTTGGCATGTACATACTCGAGTGACCTCTACCCACCACCTCACCCTTTCTCTTCGCGGCATGCATACATAAACACTCTAACTGTGTGACTGGTAGCAATGATCATGCCAATAAACAACCCGCCTTTAAGCGTATACCATACTGTTCAGTTCTGTGGGTTCGAAGTTTGAGAATAGTTTAGCTAAAACAGTGGTTCTCAACCATTTTTTCCCCATGCACCCCTTCACCATATGTTCAGAACGTCATTCCCTTCCCCCACCCTGTCGTATTTCCTCCCTATAAATCCCCCCCCCCCTTTTTTTTTTACACAGTATATGTAAAAATGGAAGCTAAATTTAATAACATATACTAGAACAAGTCTGCTGGTCTAGGGGTTACACGACTTTCTCCGTAATCCCGTGTACTCTCGTGAGTAACGTGACGTGCGCGAGAATCGGTAGCGGTTCTCTCCGCGTCGGTTACTTACGGGGTATGTGAGCCGGTCGCCCAGAAAGCAGTAGCAAACTACTGAGCGTAATCTTGCCAGGAAATCAACAATCAGCTGAAAGATGCTGATGTTGTCAGCGATGTCCTGTAAAGGATATGCGAACAAAAGAACAAGTCTAGACTCTACATAAAACGTGATTTGCGGGTCTACCTACGTTATAAAACGAATTTCAGACGGGCAAGAACTACAGAATCGTAAAGTATGGAGGGAAAAACAATATCAAGTAATCGGTTCTTGTGTTAACGTGATCTTGAAAAAATCTTACCCTCCCCCCTCCCGAAACCCAAAAATTTCTCCCTGGGAGAGGGGGAGAATTTCCTACCGGTTGAGAACCACTGAGCTAGAGGGCCCTTTGGAAACCACGGGTCAGAAAAAGAGGAAGAAGAAGCTGTTCTATGATCAATCAATCAATCATGTGCCATGCCGGAAAGCGTGGGCGGTCATGATTCGCCATTTCACTCGATCACCAGAGTCGTGGATCAGCTCAGTGTTCCTGTCTCGTCCATGCCATGTGGCCAAGCCATCCAGGTATTTTCCTCTCGGTCTTCCTCTTGGTCTGTTCCCCTCGATCTTGCCAACTGTCACCAAGTTCTCCAGTCCATTTCTTCTCATAACATGTCCAAAAAATTTTGACTGTCTACGTCTAATTTCTCTAATCAATCTACGATTTTCATTTGTCTCTTGTAGTACTTGGTCATTGGTTTTTCTATCTGTCCATGGTATTCTTTGCATTTTCCTCAGAAACCACATTTCTGCAGCCATCAGATGTTTTTCAGCTTGACTGCACATTGTCCAAGTTTCACATCCATACAAAAGAACAGGCTCTATGTATCCCCTCAACACTCTTTTTCTCGTTTCAATTGACATCATTTTATTGGTCAGAATGTTTTTCATCTTGCTAAAGGCTACCTTCGCAATGGCGATTCTTGTTCTAATCTCTTCAAGGCATCTGCCATCAGATGTTATGACTGTTCCGAGATAATTGAACCGATTCACTTGCTGAAGAATATTCCCATTTACTTGTATATTACATTGTGGTACTTCGTTCTTCCTAGTGACGACCCTAACCTGTGTCTTCCTACAATTTAATTCCAACCCCAGCTGCTCACTGTGTACAACCACAGCGTCTACTAATTGTTGCAGATCCTGTGCATTGTCTGCAATCAATACTGTATCATCTGCATATCTAATGTTATTTATGTTTCGTCCTCCAATGCTGATTCCATTTAGGTTTTCTACATTTCTGAAAATATTTTCACTGTATAAGGAAAAAAGATCTGGAGACATTACACATCCCTGCCTAACACCTCTCTTAATAGGTTGGTATTGTCCTACTTCATTATCAATTCTTATGGCAGCTTGTTGTTTCCAATATATGTTTTTTATAAGTCTAATGTCTTTCCCATCAATTTGTAGATCTGCCAGCATATCCACAATGTTGACATGTCTTACTCTATCAAAAGCCTTTGTGTAGTCAATAAAGCAAAGATGTATATCCTTGTTTACTTCTAAAGCACGTTCAATAACTGTTCGCAGCATATACACAGCATTTACTGTACCCTTTCCTTCTACAAAACCACATTGTTCTTCCCCTATTTCAGGTTGTATTTTCTTCCTCACTCTTTGCATGATAATTCGTAACAAAATCTTTGTGATGTGACTCATTATACTAATTGTTCTATGTTGATCACATTCTAAGGTTCCTGATTTCTTTGGGATTGCAATAAATACAGAATTACATAATTCAGAAGGTATATCTCCAGTATCATATAATGTGTTCAGCAGTCTAGTGACTTGCTCTAGTCCAAATTCTTCTAAAGCTTTAATCATTTCTGTTGTGATGTTATCTGCACCGGGGGCCTTGCCAGCTTTCATATGCTTAAGAACATTTTGAACCTCCATCTTTAAAATTGCTGGTCCTTCATTATTAAATCTAATAGCATACTGTTCCTCTCTGTTATCATTATACAGGTCTTTCACATAATCTGTCCATACATGTAGAATCTGATCTTTTTCTATTATGATTTTGCCATCTTTAGTTCTTAGACAGCCTGTTGATGTACTTGTTCTTTTATTAGTAAGTTCCTGAATCCTTTTGTGCACTAATTTGGTATTTTGACTGTTGTGTTGTTTTTCAATTTCTAAGCACTTTTCCTCAAGCCATGATTCTTTTGCCTTCCTACATAATATTCTGACTTGTCTGTGAATTTCTTCATATTTGGCAGGATTATTTTTGTTGAGTCTTCTTGTTTCCATTAAGTGTAAAATTTCCTCAGTCATCCATTTCTTACGACCCACCTTCTTTAATTTTGGAATAGTTGTTTCTGCAGCCATATTGATTGAATTCTTTAACATTTCCCATTGATCATCCACATCCTGGAATAGGATCTCTAGATCAGACAATATTTCAAATCTGTTCTGTACTTCTATGTTGAATTTGTTTTGTATTTCCTTGTCATTACTCAATGTACACAAATCATATTTAGTGTTCCCTGTTGTATACTTGACTTTCTTCAACTTTATCCTCAATGTTCCTGTGAGTAATCTGTGGTCACTATAACAATCAGCTCTGGGAACTGTTTTTGCTACTGTTAGGGCGTTTCTAAATCTTCTGCTAATGAGAATGTAATCAATCTGGTTTCTAATCCTGCTATCAGGACTCCTCCAGGTCCATAATCTTCTAGGGTGTTGCTTGAACCAGGTGTTTCCTACAATCATTTCCTGTTCTTTTGCCCACTCTACTAGTCTGTATCCTCTTTCATTTCTCTCTCCTAAACCATAGTTTCCTACTGTGTATCTATCCCCTTGATTTCCTACTTTTGCATTGAAGTCCCCTATTATAATGTTTATTTCTGAATTTTTACATTTCTTTAAGGCAGACTCTATGTCATTATAAAATTCCTCTACACTATCTTCACTGGACTCTCCTGTTGGGGCATATACTTGAATAACATTTATGTTAAAAGGTCTGCCACTCAATTTAACTAGTAGTACTCTGTCCGACACGGCCCAATATCCCTGAACAGACGTTGATGTTTTCCGGTCCAAAATTATTGCCACTCCCCTATGTCTATCCTCACCTCCAGAATAAATAATCTTAAAATCTTTATGTATCTTGATGCCTGCTCCTGTCCATCTCGTTTCGCACATACCTAATATATTAATTCTTTCTCTTTGAATTTCTTGTGTTATGTTCTCTAATGTTCCGTCGTTGTTTAACGTCCTAACGTTCCATGTTCCTAATTTTAATGTCTCTGTCCTTGTCTTGCGATGATCAGTCTTTAAGCGAATCATAATAAACTAGGCAATTTCAAAGAGGTAGTTTGCCGTTGCTTTCCTCTATGGCAGTGACCATACTGGCCGGATGACCGCAATCAGTGTCTCTCGAAAGAGAGAAAGCTTGCCGTCGCGAAACTCGAGACCATAACCAACAAATATCTGTCGGCTGCCCTCATAATTTCATCCACCACCTGCCTTCCGTGGCTTCTTTTGAACACTTCCAATTAACGAACACGAAATAACATCACATAATCCAAAGGAAAAACACTATCCACACGAATTTCACGGGAATTTCCATAAGGAATCCACAGAAAAACACTGAACAGCTTCTCCCCCAAGACAACGAGTCATCGCGTCGCCATTACACCGGAAGTGTATTACACCGTCGCCATTACACCGGAAGTTCTATGATATCTGATATTAATCTTCATTTCCAACTCTCTACTTCATGTGTTCCGTCCGCAGACGCGGTGAAATCTGATCATCTCTCTCTCTCTCTCTCTCTCTCTCTCTCTCTCTCTCTCTCTCTCTCTCTCTCTCTCTCTCTCTCTCTCTCTCTCTCTCTCTCTCTCACTCACTCACTCACTCATGCTTTCACTTTCTCTCTCTCACACACCACCCCTCCCTCAACCACTAGCGATCCTTGATCTCCGTGGTTCAGCCCTGTATTAGACCGAATCCTTATTTTCTTGCATTGAATTTAAAAAAAAAAAAAAACATGTCCTGCCGTGGTTCTGTGGTGTGATCTGGCCATCACCATATGTAGGCCTCAATGCACGCAGGATTAGGTGGCCGGCCTTTTCCTCGGTTAACGCATGAGGAATTCAGTAGTCGAACATTTGTCAGACCGTTCTCATACCATTATATGTGTTGCTCTGCTTATCAGCCACATTAACGCGCCCGACTGATTTTCTTGCACGTTTATATACTGTATTTATTTCTCGGATGTCCTGTCTCCTGGTTGTGTCTCGAAGACATGGTTGTCTCGTTCAATTCTGTGATGTTTCTCTGCAGACGCTCATTGATGTTGACGTGCAGAAGAAGGGTATACAACACATCTGAAAATTTAGTTTACATTGCTTTCAAGGAATAAGCATCGTATATACAACATAGACTTTTGTGGCCACAGGGAAAGCCAGATTTCTTTAGTATGTGCGACCAAACATAAAACGTAAGATAACGCATTGTTTGATGATTGGGATTCGTAGAATGTTTAACAGCAGATTCTCAGGGCTGTTGGAGTGCAGACAAGTAGGGAACGCATGTAACACATTTGGAAAAATGACGAATGCATTACTTTCAAAGAACAAACACCTTATATATGACTTAAATGAATATGGCCATTGAGGAATCCTGATTTCTTTAGTATGCTCCGACTAAACATAAAACGTTAGACAACGTGTCATTCGATGGCTGGAATTCGCGTGAAAGAGCGAATTGCATATTATGCGGTTCTTGGAGCGGAAATAGCTAAAGATCGGAGGGCTTGGCCTGAAGTTGTTGTTGGTTTATGTTCCGTTGTGAGATAAAAAGGAGAAGAAGAGGTTAAGAAAACAAAAAAGTGGGTGAGAAGGAAAAGAAGTAGAGAATAGGTGAAAAGGAAGGAGAAGAAGCAGCAGAGGAAGAAGAATAACAGGAATGAGGGAAGGCCATTTCAAAACAACCGTTATTTAACACACCAACAACGGTTACAAAAGAACGTAAAATTGATCTTGTCGAATGCCTGTGAGCCTACACACGAACGGAATTAATGACTTTAAAACCCTGATAGACCACCTCAGCGCTGCCGGTAAATAACACGCTTCAACCTTCTTGCCATTTGATATCCTATTAGGCGAGTTCTGGAGTGCTAGTACAGAGGTCCAACTTAATGAGCAGCGGAGTTTTAATTACAGGAATGGAATATTAAGTTAACAGCCCACATTCTGATTGGCGCACCGATAGCTGCGGTAGGGACAGTATGCCCTGGCCGATAGTGTTGTCTGGGTGTGAGATGATAGGTTCTAGCATATGTTAAATCACTGGAGAATGAGAAAATTGCTCAGTTAACTTCCCCACCGCCTTGTCTTTCTAGTTTATTTTTTTTTTTTTAATATATCCTTTACAGGACTTCGCAGTCAACCCCAGAAGTTTTGGTTGTTTGTGATTTGGCCATTTTACATTCAGTAGTTTGCCATTGCCGGTCTCCATGGCGAAGGAGTTAATGACGCTGTTTGTAATCCCGTGTACTCTCGTAAGAAACACAGCTGTACGAGATTTGGCAGCGGATTTTTTATTTTTGACGAACGTGGAGAGCCTGCCTGCTAGCTGCATCAAAGAACCTGAAACGACAGCTATTACTGAAGCTACCACAAAGGAGAATATCGACAGCCCACCACACACAAGAGCCAAACCTACTGAGAAGCAGAGAGAGGAGAAACCAGAGTCGGAAACACCGACTCACCGACAAGCAAGTGGGTTATCAAGCGTATCCAAGTGGAGCTATCAGACGAAGAAATCCTGAAGCAGCTACGAAAAGAGAATCACCACACCCGATTCTTGAAGGCGGAGCGGCTCCTCACCTATTCCAAGATTCCCACAACCTTGGCAGTGGTGACGACAGAGGGCAGCGAGATGCCGATCACAGTATCAATCAACAAAAGAATGCAGCAGCCAGAGAGATTCATCCTAAGGATCACCCAATGTTCCAGATGTCAGAGGGCCGGCCACAGCAGAGCAGCATGTCGCAGTAAGACGGAAATCTGCCGGTACTGCGCCGATCACCACGCCTTCAAGGAGTGTCCGCTGGCCAAGCTGGACGCGGACTTCCGAGCATCCAACAACAAACGAAAGTGCGCCAACTGCCTGGGCAAGCATGGAGCAAGATACTAGGGCTGTCCGTACCTGCAACGACACAGAAACGCCTTAAAGATCGCAATTACCACAAAGACACCATTCAAGGAAGCAATGCGGAGGGGCGAGACAGCCACGGGTATATCACAAGCTGAAAGAGATAAACTGCAAAAGCAGATAGACGAGTTGAAGAAACAAGTCAAGGCACTACTGACGACGACTCCGACCAGCGACAATGAGAAACTGCTGGCTGAAATAAAGGAGATCCATCAAAACATCAAGCAAGAAGTAGAACATGTGGCAATGATAAAGAAGGAGAACGAAGAAATCCTACAAACCATTAAACAAGAGCGAGAACTACAGAAAGCTGAAATGGAACGTTTCCAAAACAAACCAACAAAAGCCATACAAGAAACCACAGATAAACCGCAAGATGAAAACCAAGAGACCGAGCCTGAACCGTAAGCTAAAGCCAGCAGCCCAATCACAACGCCCAAGAGGGAACCGCTATCCCGTCGGATCTCTGACGGAGGCACAGAATACCAACTTAGCAGGGAGGAACTCCAGCGCGAGGAATTCAGAAGGCGCTGGGAAGAAAAACAAAAGAAGAAACCCAAGAAACTCCGGGGGACACCGATGGAATACCCAGTCTTACACTACGACTGTGAGACCGACTTCGAGTACTATATAGATGACGGTAAAATCGTCCCATGGCTGACCACGGAGGAAGAAAACTTAAGGCAGCAGATACTCAAACACGACAGTGAAAACAGGCGCAAGGAGGAAAATAAAAAAGTCGAAAAAAGGAGACACAAAGACCAAATAAAAAGTCCTATAAGGACTGCACCCAGCCAAGCCAGACGAGCTAGGAGCCTGCACCAACAAAGAAAACCACAAGAGGAGACGAGCACAAAGGATAGCCGCCGACCAACCCCCCAGATGACGTCACAGACACAAACGCTTACATAACCATTCCCATATAGGACTTACTCGAAAGAGCGCTCAAGACAAGAATCAGAATGAATAAACCCACAAAAACCACGACTCTCAACAATAACCACCGCTGAGGGAGCAGGTTAGACGAGACCGAATTTAGAATTTTTGTTTTGAAAATGGAATTGGAATTGGAATTGTCTTGTTTTATAGTAAGTTAGTTGCATATCCTTTACGGACGTAGCAGTCAAGCCTAGCATTTTTGGCTTTTCGTGATTCCTGGGCACATTTATGTTGAGTAGTTTGCCATTGCTTTCTGAACGACCGGCAACCATACTAATTCATACAAAGCCACACAGCTGTGTTTCGAACGCGGTATACGGGATTACGAACTGCGTTGGTAACCCTTTTATAGTAAACTAGCTGACCCTGCCCGGCTTCGCCCAGACCCTGGTGGGGAGCATCTCATTTAATTCATATAAGTAGTCATATAAGTTCTCGTTCCCGTTACCGACTTTCTGTCTGTCTGTCTGTCTGTCTGTCTGTCTGTCTGTCTGTCTGTCTGTCTGTCTGTCTGTCTGTCTGTCTGTCTGACCCGGCCCGGCATTGCCCAGCTCCTGGTGTGGAGCATCTCATTTAATTCATATAAGTAGTCATATAAGTTCCCGTTCCCGACTGTCTATCTGTCTGTCTATCTGTCTGTCTATCTGTCTGCCTGACCCTGCTCGGCTTCGCCCAGTCCTTGGTGGGGAGCATCTCATTTAATTCATATAAGTAGTCATATAAGTTCCCGTTCCCGACTATCTGTCTGTCTGTCTGTCTGTCTGTCTGTCTGTCTGTCTGTCTGACCCGGCCCGGCATTGCCCAGCTCCTGGTGTGAAGCATCTCATTTAATTCATATAAGTAGTCATATAAGTTCCCGTTCCCGACTGTCTATCTGTCTGTCTATCTGTCTGTCTATCTGTCTGCCTGACCCTGTCCGGCTTCGCCCAGTCCCTGGTGGGGAGCATCTCATTTAATTCATATAAGTAGTCATATAAGTTCTCATTAAATTCATACAACAAAAAAAGTAACTTAAAAGAATGTCCTTCCACACACCATCCATTATTTTTAATGAAAACTCTTTCTAATCACCTGCATGACTACAGTAACTTCTTAAGCAAAAAAAGATGAGTTACAATGTTATGCATTGTCCATATTTTTATGAAAACTTTGAAAATGCCTTACAGATTGTATCATTATTTATTATAACTCATATGCCGGTACATAACTATGGACAAAGAGTTTATAAATCTTTGAAAACGATGCCACAATATGACTATAAGTTATACAGAAAAGTTATGCCCCTTGAAATAACTTTTACAGAGTTAGGTCCCCTGAGATATATGAAATTATGATGAAAAATGAGATAATACTGAGTAAGCAGGCGATTTCACACTAACAAAATATCACAGTTGGTAGCGCTGGATTGAAAGGAAGGCGTGTAGAAAATTTCATCTCAATCGGATGGGCCGTTCGCTAACGCATAAAGGACATACATTTGGACGGAGATCCTTTTTTATATATAAGAAGATATACATGCGAAAGGTGTCTTATTATTTTTGTAATAGTCATACACGCAAGCGGTGTCTTATTTTTGTAATTAGCATGCATACAAACGAATTCTTGTTTTATAACGAGCATACGTATAGTGTCTTATTTTGAATAATAATAACATGCAAACGGTCCTTGTTTCATAATGAATATACATCATTATCATTATGTGCCGTGCCGATAAGCGTCGGCTGTCATGTTTTGCCATCTCACGCGATCACCAGAGTCGTGGATCAGCTTTATGTTCTTGTCTCGGCCATACCACGTGGTCAATCCATCCTGATATTTACTTCTCTGCCTTTCTCTTGCTCTCTTCCCCTCGATCTTGCCAACTGTTACCTAGTTCTCTAATTTATTTCTTCTCATTACGTGCCGAAAAAAATGTTGACTGTCTACGTCTAATTTCTCTAATCAGTTTACTGTTTTCATTTGTTTCTTGTAGAACTTGGGCATTGGTTTTTCTGTCTGTCCATTGTATTCTCTGCATTCTCCGCAGAAACAACATTTCCACAGCCATCAGACGTTTTTAATCATGTCGTGCTCATTGTCCACGCTTTACACCCATACACAAGTACAGTTTCTATGTAACACTATTTTTCTCGTTGCAGTTGACATCTTTTCATTGGTCAATATATTGTCCATCTTGCAATATATACATTCTAACCTTCAGCATGGCGATTCTTGTTCTAATCGCTTCTAGGCATCTCCCATCAGATGTTATGACTGTTCCGAGATAATTGTACCTATTGACTCGTTTGAGAATATTCCCATTTACTTGTATATTAAATTGTGCTATTTCCTTCTTTCTAATGGCGACCATAATCTCTGTCTTCTTAAATTTAATTATAGTCCTAGTTGTTCACCGTGTGCAACAACTGCATCTACTAAATGTTGCAGATCCTGCTCATTGTCTGCAATCAAGACTGTATCATCTTCATATCTAACGTTATTCATGTTGCGTCCCCCAATGGTGATTCCCTTCATATCTTCTTCTTCTTCTTCTTCTTCTTCTTCTTCTTCTTCTTCTTCTTCTTCTTCTTCTTCTTCTTCTTCTTCTTCTTCTTCTTCTTCTTCTTCTTCTTCTTTTTCAGCGTTCCGAGCCATTGATATTCTTTGCTGCAGATACAATCCGTCTCTATTCGTCTCTCTGGTGGATCTTCTCTTGCCAGTCGTTGATTCCAAGTGCTTGTAGGTCTGTATATGTATTATCTCTCCACTGTCTTCTTGGTCTACCTCAGGGTCTACGGTCATTTATTTCCTGAGTGTAAGCGAGTTTTGTTTCCCTATTATCTTCCATTCTTTCTATATGCCCCAGCCATTGTAGTCTATTAGCCTTCATGATACCAGTGATTAGCGGGGACGTAGACAGATCATAAATGTCTTTGTTACTTCTTCTTTTCCACTCTCCACTTTGTGTATCCCTAATGGGTCCAAAGATGCGTCTTAAAATTTTGTTCTCAAAGGTTTGTAACAAGGCTTCGTCTCATTTCGTTGTACTCCAGGTTTCAGAGCCATACAGCACAACTGGTCTGATCAGTGTTTTGTATATTGTGATTTTGGTTTTACGAGATAGCGCATTTGATTTTAGTAGATGTTGTAGTGCATAGTGTATCTTATTTCCAGAGTTGATTCTAGTTTGTATTTCTTCCCTTATGAAGTTGGAGCAGTTGAAGATTGTACCCAGGTATTTGTATGTTTCCGTTCTTTTAATGGTCATATTATCTATTTGTATGTGGCCAGAGTTTTTAGCCATTCCGTCTCTTGAAATTACCATATATTCTGTCTTATCTTGGTTGATAACCAGCCCCATCTGTTGGGTTTTTTCTTTAAGTGAGTCAGTATTTCCAATGTCTTTTGTTCACTTTGCCCTATAATATCTATATCATCTGCATAACCAAGCAGCTTGGATGTTTCTCCAATATCACATTCTTCCTTTACCTTCCTTACAACTTTCTCTAGAGCCAGACTGAAGAGTAGCGGCGATAGTGCATCACCCTGTTTCAAGCCAGATGTTATTTGGAAAGGGTCTGATTTCCTGCCTTTATATGTTACTATATTATACGTATCTTCCATGCATAGTCTGGTCATGTTGATTAACATCCTTGGTACTCGAAATTCCTGCATAGCATTCCATAGACTATTCCTATGGACACTATCATACGCCTTTTTAAAATCCACAAAAATGTTATGGAGATCTCTTTTATAATCCCAATTTTTCTCGGCTATTTGTCGTAAGATAAATATCTGATCTATTGTTGATCTGTTTTGTCTAAAACCCGCCTGGTAGTCACTTAATATGTCTTCTGAGTATGGTTTTAGTCTATTTAGTAATACTGCGGATAGTATCTTATAGCTTGTGGACAGTAGTGATATTCCTCTATAATTTTCACATTGGAACTTGTCCCCTTTCTTAAAGATAGGTATCAATAATGACTCTTTCCAGCCATGGGGTAATTCTTCTGTCCTCCAGATTTTTATTATTAGTTCGTATAGCTTTAGATGTAATGCATGGCCACCTGCCTTTATAAATTCAGTAGCAATTCCATCAGTCCCAGTTGCCTTATTGTTTTTAAGTCGTGTGATTACATATAAGATTTCTTCAAATGTAGGTTCTTCAATTTGTGGTTCACATGTTAGAACCTCTTCCTGTGGGAAAGTGTCACTTGGAGCTTCACAATTTAGTAATTCAACAAAATATTCTTTCCATGTGTTGCACATTTCCTCATTGGTATTTATCATATTCCCATTTTTGTCTTTTAAACCATATGTGTTTTGTTGGTGCCCTCGTTTCATTGACTTCAGTTCTTTAAAAAAAAACTTTCTGGATTCATTTTTCTGGTGATTAGTTTCCATATCTTTGATTATATTACTCATATATTCTCGCTTCTGCTGTCGGACTATTTTTGTAGCCTCTTTACATTCATTTCTATAATGCTCTTCCTTTTGGATGTTGTTGATGTCATTTAACCATAAATGTCTGGCATTCTTTTTCCTAATAACTGCTTCTTCACATTTTTGATTGAACCATTTGTTCTTTCTATGCGTGGTTAACACACCGATACATTCTTCTGCGGTAGATTGAATTGTATTCTTGATGTTCAACCAAGTTTGGTCAACACTTTCCTCCGAAGGGTTTTGCAGAGTTTCAAGTTTACATTTTATTTCATCTGTAAATTTCTCTTTGACTGTAATTTCTTGTAGGTTTTCTCTGTTATATGTTGGATGTAATCTTTGTAATTTAGTATAGAAAGCTCTCTTAAGTTTTATTTTAAATTTTGCTCCAACAAGGAAGTGGTCGCTGTAGCACTCAGCTCCTCTATAACTTCTAACTTGCTGTATGTTTGATGCATTTCTGTTGTTAATTACAATGTGATCTATTTGATTATAGGTTCTCTTGTGACATGATTTCCAAGTTTGTTTGTGTATATCCTTTCTTTGTAGTCTGGTACTGCTAATCTGCAGTCCTTTGGCTTCTGCCATGTTGATGACTCTCCATCCATTATCATTTGAAGTTGTATGTAGGCTTTCCATACCGGCCACTTTTTTATTAGTTTGCTCTCTACCTATTTTTGCATTGAAGTCTCCCAGCACAATCAGGATGTCCTGTTTGGGGGTTTCTTCTATGACATCTTCCAGATCATTATAAAAGTTTTCTTTAATATCATCTTCTTTCTCTTCAGTAGGTGCATGTACATTAATCATCATTATATTTTTCCATTTACCTTTTATTCGTAATTTACTAATCCTGTCATTAACAGCTTTAAAGTTTAAAACGTTCCCCCATAACTCTTTTTTGATGACAAATCCTGTTCCTAATTCATGTTTATTTTGGGTGTTTCCTCCATATATTATAATCATTCCATTTTGCTCTAAAGTACCCTCTCCTGGCCACCTTATTTCTTGAATTGCTGTTATATCCATTTGATATTCAACCAGCTCCCTGGTTAGTTCTTCGGCCGCTCCAGCTCGATATAGTGTCCGTACATTCCATGTTCCAAATCTCAAAAGTCCTTTAACGTTCCAAGGTCGTTGTCCAGATAAGTCAGTCCGAATTCGAGGCTCATGTATCTGTTTCGTAACAAAAATGGTTTTTACAAAGGTGGGGATGTTAGCCCCACGCTTCAACCCCCAACCTGGAGGACCAGGGTGTTTCTCTTTGTCTGTTCTCTACCCTTTGACATGTCCGGCTTGGGAGGCCCTGCTGGTAGCTACGCTACCGCCTGCATAGCTCTCAGGGTCATTGAGAAACTCAAGCTCCCCCCACCACGACAAGGTGGAAACACCATCGGGGGTGCTCATATCTTCTAATTTCTGAAAATATTTTCACTGTAAAGGGAAAAAAGATTGGAGACATTGCACATCCCTGACGCACATCTCCCTTAATAGGCTGATATTGACCTACTGCATATCAATCTTTATGGCAGCTTGTTGTTTCCAATATATGTTTTTTACAAGTCTTAGGTCTTTCCCATCAATATGTAGATCTGCAAACATCTTCATCATGTTGACATGTCCTACTTTATCGAAAGCCTTTGTGTAATCAATAAAGCAAAGATGTTGGCCTTTATTTACTTCTGTAGAACGTTCAGTTAGCGTTCTTAGCATAGACACAGCATTTACTGTATCTGTATCCTTGCCATCTACGAACACACATCGTTCCTCTCCTATTTTGGGTTGTATTTTCTTACTATACACAGTGTCTTCTGTAATAGTCACATGATAATGTGTCCTGCTATATAATGAGCACACATACCGTGTGTTATTTTGTAATTGATATGCACGCAAACGATGTCTTGTTTAAAATGTGCATACGTACAGACAATGTTGTGGTATATATTTTCGGAAGCCGCCAACGTCGCTGTGAATATTCCCCGCAATACCATTCAAGATTACCACCGCAACAGTGCTGGTTTGTTCCCCACTTCTGAAATCCTAATTTTACAACAACAGACTCATTTTCGTCTTGATAGCCAAAAACTTGGACGGGAAAAGCTGATATAAAAACAGCAATGACCGGTTCAAGGCCTCATTGTGTGTACCACTAACCCATCGTCACTAGAAGAAGGCCGACTGTGAATGCTGAAAAGGGTAGTCTCGAAAATCTCCACGCACAAGATAGAAAATCAAGTCGAAGAGAGAACAGAAGGACCAACAAACCAGCAGCCAGTGTATTTGGAAACCCAATCAAATCTAGGACCTGACATCTTGGTGTTGACATGTGGTGTGGGAGCCATTCAAAAAGAATGAAGGTAAACACAATAATATATTTTATATTACGCTAGTCAATGAACCCTTTTCAAGAAGTCGGTGAGTCAATGTGTTGTAAACCACGTGATTAGTCCTTAAATTAATTTAGTAGAAACTAAATATTATATTTAGTTATCATAGTCATTGATAAACTGTACAGTGGGATAAACCACAGTGGGTTTCTTTTTCTCCCAGTTAAACAACTTATTTAATGTGTAAGCATTAGACCTAGGTTGTACATTTTATTTCTTAAGTAGTTAAACTCAATCAGCAGTGATTTAGGAGTGATTAACTTAAGATTTAGGAAGCTAAGAATATTTAGTTCACTAAGAAGAAACTATTTTACATGTGCCAACTCTGGTAAGAGAAATTAGTATAATGTGTAACAGAAAAATACATGAGCACATGAGATGTAAATAGATTTCTATATGTATCATCTTGGGTGTTGGGTGAAAGAACCCACGTGGTGTGTCAAATGTATTTTGATTGTTGTTAAACATTTGGATTTATCATTTGTGAGGCGCATAATAATGACTAGTCATCACCCATGCAAACGTGTTATGATGTCTGATGTATGATGGTGGAATGAGTGAAGTTGCATTATGATTTCAGAGGTGGTGAATATCTGAGTTTATAATTTGTAAATCACACAAATATGCCAACTCATCATACATGCCAATATGATTATGATTTCTGATGAACATTTTATGTAATTGATGAGAGCATGCCTGTGGTGATTCATGTGTTATTTCATTATTGTTAAACAGATGTGAATGTATCATTTGTGAACCACATCAGTATGACTAATTATCATCCAGGAAAATATTATGATTTCTGATGAATGATTGTGGAATGATGGAGATTTCATTGTAAAGTCATTGCTGTTGAATCTGTGAAGTTATCCTTTGTAAAGCACATACTTATGCTTAATTGTCATCCATACAGATATGATTGTGTCTGATGAATGATTGTGGAATGATTGAGATTTCATTGTGATGTCAATGGTATTAATCATTTAAAGTTATCATTGGGAAATCACATAAGTATAATTACTTATCTTACATGCAAGTATGATAATGTTTTCTGATGAATGAGTGTGAATTAGTGAAGAGAAGTGAGATGATAAGGAGTATAAGCTAGCAATAAATCTCATGATAGAAGGCAACTTTGATGTGTAATGTCCTGTCTATCAGAAGAGAACATGTTCGGCTCAACCCATACACTAATTAATAATTAAGTACACTCTGACGCATGACACCACTTTGTATTTTATATCACTCACGTTACCATCATCTGGATTTGTGTCTTAAGGATGACACCACTCTGTATTACATATCACTCATGTAACAATCATAGGGTTCTATGTCCCGAATGACACCACTCTGTATTACATATAACGCAGGTTACAAACATATAGTTTTGTCTGTCCTGAAAGATGATGATTGTGATGATGATGATGATGATTGTAATAACAATGATGATGATGATAAATGAGCTCAAAGCATATTGCAGACATGAGAAGAGGAGGGAAGATAACTTCTCCCTTGAAGCATTTAATTAAGAAGAATGCACCTGAATACTAGACAAGAATTGATACCATGATGCACTTCTTTTGTTTATAAGCAAGTACTCATTGCAATGAGGAATTATTTTAAAACCCTTAATGTATGAGACCTGTTCCTTGTAAGAGAATGAGATCTAGAGAAACTAATTATGTACAGAAGAGAAGGGAGAACATAGTTGTCAAATTCCAAATCAATCAAGGTATTACTCAACCTGTAGATCCTGGAGGACAGGCATGGGAGAAGATGACACTGCATAACCGCTAGTCTAAACCTTAAGCGCCATGTAATGACGGATTGGATGAAGAACAACCAGTTTTGTTGTGGATAACTATTTAAGAGCACAAAGACTCTTTACTCTCCACTGTTTATTTTCCTATGATCACAATTCTTTTATGTATTTTTCTTCGTGTTTTCTTGAAAATGTATAGCATTTCATTTCTGATGTCCATAGTGATTGTAACGAGATCCAAGGAGATAGGATCTCGGTTACACCCCGAGCTCTGGAGTATTCGACTCTTGGTGGTTTTCCACTCGTTCAATCTAAACAATGATCACACCTAGAGGAGTGTTAATCACTGAAACAAAAATACGATACATTCTCCTAACCTCATCAAATAAGATAGAATTACTTAGAAATTTAACACACACACTTTAATTCAGGGGGGAAAAAACACTGCTGGGAAGAATATTGTAAGAACTGTCCTGAGAGACTTTCTTTTTCCGGTCGGTCAGATTTCCAGGAGAGGTGAGGTGGTATGAAAGAGCTTCCCATGAAGATCACCAAGGGAGTTTGAATGTGTATAGTCCACACGATAATCAATGTGGAACAAAAACAAGTCTGCTTCACCCGGAATCGTAAGTCCTTCCCTCCCCAGTGCTGCTCCTGGTTAGAACACAGATTCGATCTCTGGACGTCCAACAGATGTGCACGTATATTGAGGGCCACGGACGGCTATCCCTGGGTGGAGGATGCGTCGTCACATCCACCCAGCCTCCATCTGATCCGTCAGAGCTTTCAGACACAGTAACAAAGGGGGAATCTGAAAAAAAAATGACAAACAATCCCCGAGTGAATAACCTATGCCAAGTCCCACCAATTATGCACATCCCAACAACCCACACTCTCCTACCGCAGTTTTCTCTTTCAGCTCTCCCAGAACCGATCCCAAAGGATTTTCCCCAACCGATCCTATCCATCACGACCAGAACGAGATTTCTCCATCAACTCCTCCCAAGAAGGGACCATGGCATTTCAAAAGAACTCTAGATCACGCCGTGATAGGGATAGTACTTCATCCTCCTCTCTGAATCTTCCATCCTAGAAAGTACAGACATTAAGGGCCAGAATACCTAAAGGAGGCATTCAGAGAGTACACGTCATAGATCGGCACGCCACAGGCTGATGGAAAGCCAAAGTTAACCAAACTTTCCAAGAAAGGAAGCCAACGCTTCCACTAAACCGACAGAGACCTAAGGCCAAGGTTTCCCCGTGATTAACTGTCTCTAACTGGCGATAGAATCGTTGAAACCTAATAAAACTATCAGAATAGAATGAGCAACCGTCCCCAAATAATTGGTAACATATCTACTGGACCGTTTATCTTGAAACTCACCCTTGAACCAGGGGCACCTTTCTCCTCATAGCGCCCCCCCCCCCTTTCCCAAGGGTATAGGAACCAGGAAATTATTTTTTTTCTATAGTCTTACCTCTCTCCCGAACCAGATCATCCGAACAGGACTGGTCAACGTATTAAAAACTTGGTGAGACACAAGATCTACATTTGAACGGGCCTGCCGTAAGACCCGCAAGCAACTCGGAAAGAATCCATGACACCGCTACGTCACCCATAGAGCGTTCAACTGTAGTGCACGAAAAGACGTAGAGAAACAGTAGTTACATCGGAAATTTCCCGGACTCCATCCAGACCTGGCCTATCCTGAAAGGCAATTATAAAGATATATGAATTATCCCAGAGTACAGTAAATACCAAACGATTTAGTGTCTAAATTATGATGGTTTGACCTGAAAGAATGACATGAAACAATCCACCAGATCTGAGAGTTGCCTTTTCCGTCACAGTGATGATATCATTAGATTTATGATTGATGCTGAAATTTCAGGTAGTGGCTAGGTACAGCTAGACCCAGACCTGTCTTTGTGAATGTAACATCTTTTCTGAATGTAGCAGCTGGACTGAGTGAGGCAGCTGATATAGTGAGACCGAATACTAGTCCAAGAACTTCCTGCAGATTTCTCTACCATAGAGGACAGGTATCCTAGATAACTTAGTATATATTTATCTAGGTGGAGAAACTCTTGAGCCAAATACATCTTAACATGGAAAAGAAAAAGGAACATTCAAGAACTAATACATCACTGGTGGGGAGGATGGTATAGTGAGCACAGCCAGGAGATATATAGTTAGAGATGTACATGATATTGTTTTCTTGTATGCATTGATTATTGTATTTTTATGACATTTATGATCAAAAATACCTTTTATGTGTAATAAATTATGAAAATGTATTGTTATTTTCTCTTTTGAGAGTTCTCTTGTCGTAGTAAAATTGTTTTAATTAACAACCCTAGATTAATAATTATTTAGTTGGTAGAGGAGAGGTAAGGAACCACCAAAAGGATCGAACGAACGAACGAACGAACGAACGAACGAACGAGCTTTATGTTCCAAGTGTAACACATTGGGCACGCAGTTCCATACTTCCAACCACTTATCTTTCGCACAGCTTAAGCAATGCATATACAATGTTATGAGACAGGCAGAGACGCACGCGCGCGCACACACAGACACACACACACACACACACACACACATTGATACATATGCACATACATCATTTATACAAACACTCACAGTCATACACCCATACAGTGACACACCTACATACACTTCCACACACACGCAGGCGCGCGCGCCCATTCACAATCACAAATCCACTAACACACACTCATTCACAGACATACATACTCTCCCCCCTCCCCCTTTCAATTTCTTTCTTCTCTCTCTCTCTCTCTCTCTCTCTCTCTCTCTCTCTCTCTCTCTCTCTCTCTCTCTCTCTCTCTCTCTCTCTCCAGCCACTCCCCTCATTTATTCATAAAGCAAACCACACACACACACAATAGTCGCATGTTAGCCCATACATACACACACATGCGTGAGGTAGGCTGGTAGATTGGTAGCTATAATTGGATGGATGTGGGTGGATAATCCCCTTGGTCTGGACATTGAGTTTCAGCCTGTTAACCCCGAAATAGATCACATTTACGGAGCTAAACACTGAAATGCATCACATCTGCGGAGCTAAAAACTTAAATACATCACATCTACGAAGCTAAACGCTGAAATACATCACATCTAGGAAGCTAACCCGACCCAACCCGGCCAGCCCCGTCCATGCAGTGTTGTACCGCAGCCTGGTTACATTTGATGTACCTCTTCGCAGACGTGAAGTTCCAGCATCTCCCTGGGACACCCCGCTGGTTTCTGAGCTTGGAGATGGGAACTAGAGCTCGGTAACAGAGTCCTCGTGAAGACGGTAATTTGGTAACGGGTGGAAAGACAAGTTTCTATCATCCTCACCCCAGTGAAAGCCCTTTCCGGGGCGATCTGAACGCCATTGCTTTAGATGTTGACAGCCGGTATTTCAGAGAATTCGCAGCCCACGCGCCAAACCGTGGATGGATGCATGGATAGGTGGGTAAGATGAACAGGTTGGTTTGACGAATAACGTAAGGTGGTAGGTTGTTTTGTAGGTAGAAAGGCAGTTGTGTAGATAGATTGATTAATTAGATGATCGGATCATAGTTTCGATTAAATACGACAAGCGCGTATAGGGGGGAAGGGGTTTGAGAGAGAGAGAGAGAGAGAGTATAGTAAAGTAAAGTTAATTTAAATTAAGTTAAATTAAGTAAAGTAACAGACACTATTACATACCATAAG
The DNA here is from genome assembly GCA_963921405.1 of Cepaea hortensis. Taxonomy (NCBI): domain Eukaryota; kingdom Metazoa; phylum Mollusca; class Gastropoda; order Stylommatophora; family Helicidae; genus Cepaea; species Cepaea hortensis. The sequence goes on along the minus strand of OY992879.1, from coordinate 141,829,676 downwards.
ATACATTGGGCATACGGTGTTAGACTCCTATTTGTTTAAAAGACCAAACGGCACTCCGTGGAGCATGTGGTCACGCCCTGGAGGGTGCGGTCACGCCGTGGAGGATGCGGTCACGCCGTGGAGGATGTGGTCACGCCGTGGAGGACGTGGTCACGTCGTGGAGGGTGTGGTCACGTCGTGGAGGGTGTGGTCACGTCGTGGAGGGTGTGGTCATGTCGTGGAGGGTGCGGTCACGCCGTGGAGGATGTGGTTATGTCGTGGAGGGTGTGGTCACGCCGTGGAGGGTGTGGTCACGCCGTGGAGGATGTGGTCACGCCGTGGAGGATGTGGTCACGCCGTGGAGGATGTGGTCACGCCGTGGAGGATGTGGTCACGCCGGTTGTCTTTACTTCCGAAGACTTTTTGAGGTTGGGCTGAGTTGGGAGCCCAGGAAAATCAAAAATAAAAGTTTGAATTGGCGCAGCTGCCTTTTGCAAGATGAAAAACATACTGACCAATAAAAAGATATCAGTTGAAACGAGAAAAAGAATGTTGAGGTGCTAGATAGAACCTGTACTTTTTTTTATGGATGTGAAGCGTGGACAATGAGCAGACAAGCTGAAAAACATCTGATGGCTGTGGAAATGTGGTTTCTGAGGCAAATGCAAGAATACCATGGACAGACAGAAAAACCAATGAACAAGTCCTTCAAGAAACAAATGGAGATCGTAAACTGATCAGAGACATCAGTCGTAGACAGTAAAAAGTGTTTGGGCATGTTATGAGAAGAAATAATTGGAGAACTTGGTAACAACTGGCAAGATCGAGGGGAAGAGACCAAGGGGAAGACCGAGCAGTAAATACCTGGATGGCTTGGCCACGTGGCATGGTCGAGACAAGAACACTGAGTTGATCCACGACTCTGGTGATCGAATGAGATGGCAAAACATGACCGTCCACGCTTATTGGCATAGCACATGATGGATGAATGGATGGAGCTGCGGATCGAAACCATGACCACCGGGTCTGCAGACAAGTGCCATACCACTAGGCTACCGAGACAGAAAGGCAGACAGACAGACAGAAAGGCAGACAGAGACTTAGGATGCCATGCAGCTGTGCAGTCTCGGCTGCAGCATAAACAAGAAGCACTTTAATTTGCGGTGACCAAGTGATGTTGTGCTAAGTTTGTTCTCAGCTTAGAAGCCTCAGATCGGCTTAATTCTCTTGTCGTGGCCAGAGATTAGCATCTGTTGACTCCCCTACCGACGTCATCGGCGGAGTCGACTCTTCACTGGACGATCGATAGACGCACGCACGGAATGTCTGAAAGCTGGCCCCTACTGTGTGCACGCCACTGTTTGTCCTGGGTGTGTTTGCGTGTGCCTGTGTGTTTCTATACGTCCGCGCGTGTTTTTATGTACCCGTGCGTTTGTATGTGCCGGTGTGATTATATGGGCCCGATCGTGTTTGTGTGTGGTTGTATGCGTATATTCGAGTAACTGAAACTTGATTGGTAGAAGAGGCAATTAGTATGTGTTGTTGTTGCTGGCCTGGTAATATTAATTCACCCGCTTGGCTACAGGTCCGAATTGTATGTGTTCGAATCCTTGTGGATATGAATTTTAGAAACAAAATTGACTTGAGTTCCCAAATCGGCCCAGCATAAACTTGAATCGAAACTGGAATCGAAATCAGATGTTAGTGAGCAAGTGCACTTACATATCAACTGTCACCCTTACTGAAACATCCAAATATACCCATGTCCGCAAAACGACAGATATATTCACACCAACCTTATGCTACCAATCTCAAACCTGGACTTTATCCAAATCACACTTTCGCAAAATCAACACCTGCGAGATGAGAGGCCTGAGGAGAGCTGCCAACTTAACAATCCGAGACGGAGTAAGAAATGTTATCAGACAGACAGTGGGATCAACACCTTGTGCCACATTTATTGAAAGACAGAAGATCAAGTGGTTTGGCCATCTCGTTAGAATGCAACACCAGCAACTACCATCATTGGCTGTACGCCAAAGATCATCCGCGTCGAGACCAGGAGGACGCTCAAGCAGAAAATGGATTGACGATATTGTACAATCACACGGAATGACGCTATCCAATGCCATACATCGGGCGGTGGAGCGCCAACTATTCCTCCCCACAACGCTTGACGGCAAAAGTGTAAGATGATGATGGTGATAAACTTGAAACCATGAATTGTGGTGGGAAGTAGAGTCGGTGGGCATGCTATTGACATTATCCATCGAGTGCCGATTGGTCAATAATAATACGGGGCTAGCACCGGTAATCAAATATGCCCCAAAGCGGAGACAAAAAACCCAGTATCTTGTTTATACCATTCACCGCATAGAGTGGCTCCGAGGGTACAAACCTTATCCTGGTGCCAGGAAATGCAACCCAACGGCTAAATGTCATGGCAGGGCAGACCATACCCTAAGCTTTGGTGGGTATCTGGTCTAGGATCCAAGTTCCGACAGGCGGACAGTTAAAGCATTGTTTTGCTGATACCGCAGCTGGTCTTGTTCCAGAGGTATTGGTGTTGCCATTCCTTTGGAGTAAACTAGGCACGGCGAGAGAGGGTTCATGATGCATGGGCAACACGTGGTCTCTATAATTCAGCCCAGGCTTTGTGCTGTGGAGGGGTTATTATGCCTTTTTAAAAGCACAATATAACAAACTCGTCTGTCAAGACGGCAGGGTGCCAATACAGAACGTCTTCTAGCATTTGTCATTTCATTGTATATTAATTACCCCATATTCTGTAATTAAAAAGTTAGTTACATATCCTTTACAGGACGTAGCAGTCAACCCCAGCATTTTTTGGCTGTTATTCCTGTCCAGGTTTACGTTCAGTAGTTTGCCCTTGCTTTTTGAACGACCGGCACCTACACAATTTCATTTTTTTTTTAAACGTATGGCGGTCTGCTGATACTCTGTATAGCTAGCTAGCTATTCACCACTATCTTGTCCTTTTCTGTGTTAATTTCAATTCCATTTGATTTTGAGATTTTCTCTTATCTTGAGGAGAGATCTAGGAGTTCTAATTCTGTTCTAGCCATAAGATTATTACCATCAGCAAATCGCAGATTGAACAGCAGTGGCCCACCATTCCATACATTTGTAGATGTTTTATAATAGTTGTGAAGTGGTCAAGGCTCACATTCGTGTTTAAGTAGAATATATATTTTCAGATATGCTTCGACATGCTGTAAGTATGCCACGATGGCGGCCCATTTTCTCTTGTATTCTGTGTCTACCGATCAATACCTTGTAATGTGTTAATTATGTCCTCTTCATGCCCTCCGAAGATATCAAACCCTCTTCATTCCCTCGGTTATATATTTCTGACCAAACAGAGAAAACTCAAAATACCTATAGGATCTTAACGACAGGCAGTGGTCAGTAGATAAATTAATTAATTTACTTCAGTGAAAAGACATGGAAAATATGCAGTTGCTTTAAATTTCTTTATATCATTATACTTATTACGCCAAAACAAAAAAAAAAACAAAAAACACTTGCTGTCTGCGCTCGCTGTATCTCTCTCCTCTCCCGCCTCTCTCTCTCTCTCTCTCTCTCTCTCTCTCTCTCTCTCTCTCTCTCTCTCTCTCGCACACACACACGTGCGCGCGTGGCCTTTTCATGTAATAACGCTGTGTTTGATTACACCGGCATTGATTAGACCAGACCCTCTTATACGTGTACATTATATTAATCTTACTTCATATCCCGGCATTCATTCTCCTGGCCTGGCTATCTCTTATACCCAGGTGGCCGCAGGGCTTCTCGATTGAATCACTCGTCTGGAGTCTGTGCTTCGGTAGTTGATTTATATCTATTTCACTTGTGAATGGTTATCTTTCTCAGTCTCTTCTCCCCCACCCCACGTCTCTCTCTCTCTCTCTCTCTCTCTCTCTCTCTCTCTCTCTCTCTCTCTCTCTCTCTCCCGTCACCTCCTCCCCTCTCTCGTCCGTGCGCGACTTCACTTCAGTGTATTGATCTTTGTATCATTTGAAAGTGGAGATGTGTTCTGGCGTCTGTGTCTGTCTGACCAAGTTTTGGTTGCCATCTTGTGGCCCTTGTACAAGGGTAGGTCAGAAAGTTATGCCCCACAATTATCTCAGCTAATAATAAAGATAGAAGCATTACATTTGCACCAATTTTAGTTTATAGTCTCTGGAAGGTATATACCAAATTGCTCCTCTGAAAACCAGTTCTATCCGCGACACAAAACAGTTGAAATGGCAGATATTAATGACGTAAGCTACGAGGAGAGAAATGTTAAAGAATTTTTTGATTATAGAGAAAGAAACTGTTGTTAACACTAACAAATGTTTGTGTGCTGTGTTTATGGCATTTTTGCAGTCGATAGAAGCACAGTTGGTGGCTGGCGCAGAGAGTTTTGGTTTTTGCAAGTGGAGATGTAGCGCTGGCTGATAAGCCGCGATCTGGACGTCCTGCTACAACCACCTGCCGGATCATGTTGGAACGTGGTGACATCATGATTCGCAGAGATAGGCGAATCACAAGTCAACAGTTGTCTATGCAGCTTTCAATAAGCAAAGGTAGTGCGATTGAAATGTTCAAAACCCTGGAAATATTCAAATGTTTGTTCAAGATGGGTTCCTCGAGCTCTCACAGAGGACCATAAGGACCAAACGAAAATAATTTGTTCGGAATCGTTGTGGCGGTTCGAGACAGATTTTTTTTTTTTTAATTGGTCAAACATTGTGACAGGAGACGAAACTTGGGTTTATCGTTTTGAGCCGGAGAGAAAAAGACAGTCAATGGAGTGGCACCATCCTCAATCACCAGCGAAGAAAAAAAATTCAAAACAACTCCATCAGCTGGTAAAGTCATGCTCACTGGTTTTTTTTTTTTTTTTTTTTTGGCGACATTGATGTTGATGGGGTTATTCTCGTGGATGTGCTGCCAAAATATGGAACCATCAATTCAGAAATTTACATCAAAATACTCACAAAACTCATTCGTTGTTACTGCAGGGTTAGGCCTCACAAGAATCGAGAGCAACAGCTTCTCCTTCACGACAATGCCGGCCCTCACACAAATTTGCAAACAACGGAGGCAATCGACAAAATGTGGTGGAAGGTACTCCCTCATCTATCTACTTTACAATTCAGACCTGGCACCTGTGATTTCCGTCTTTTCGGTCCTCTTAAGAATGCTACCCGTGGGACAAAGTTTGAAGACAACGAGGGAGTGATTATTACAGTGAAGAAATTACTACGAGAACAGGACAAAATGTGGTACAGATCTTGGATACATGCTTTTGTTTCAAGATGGCGTAAAGCCGTTAACGTTGGTGGGGATTATGTTGAGAAGTAGAAATGTTTGCTTCACATGTGCATGAACATTGTGTTCATTTTAAAAAAAAATTATTAACGGTTAAAGGGATAATAATTGTGATGCATAACTTTCTGTCCTCGGAAGTTTTAGTGACTCTCATCGCCCTGTCCCTGCTACCGCTGTCAAGGTTGCCGTACTCTCTATCTGTTTATAGTTTTCACTGATATTTTAATCGTCGTCGTGTGCCGTGCCGATAGTCGTGGGTGATCATGGTCATCCATTTCACGCGATCACCAGTGTTGAATCAGGTCTTGTGTTCTTGTCACGCTTATGTCATGTGATCCTCCATCCTAATATTTATCTCTTGTCTTCTCCTTGCTGTTTGCCATCATGTGTACCAGCTGTCACTAAATCTGTAAGAGTATTGCTCATCATAATAAATGGCTCATGGCCTTTGCAGGAGGTTGCGATCAAATCCAACCCCGAGGTTAATTTACTAGGAAATTTTACGGTCAGTAGTTTGCCATTGCTACCTAAACGAGAAGTCAGCGGTTGAGTCCAGCTGACCGGTGGAGGGAACGATTCCACTACCTCACCGCCAGCGCACAGAAATTGAAATCTAAAGCGCATTAAATACCGCGGCTACATTAACATCTCCTCATAAGATGTTCAGAATATCTTGACTGTCTGCATATAATTTCACACATAATTTCATTCTCACATAATTTCATTCTCACATATAATTTCATTCTCACTTATAATTTCACTATCACATATAATTTAATTCTCACATATAATTTCACCTATAATTTTACTCTCACATAATTTCACTCTCACAAATAATTCCACTATCACACATAATGTCACTCTCACATATAATTTCATTCTCATATATAATTTCGCTCACTAGTTTAATTTCACTCGCCGTTTTACGGCTTTCGTTTGTTTCTTGAAGGACTAGTGGTATTGTTGTTACCGAATTTATTAGGTGATCTTTGATTCTTTTGAATTGGTCTGATTAGTCATTCGCTACCGTCATGAATTGTAATTACTTTGCTTTTTTTTTTTTTTTATTGCACAATGTCACAAACTAGCATCTGTCAAGACGACAAGTTAAAAGGCGGTTCTTTGTAAAATAGGTAGTCTACAATTGCTTTCCTTCTTGGCAGCGACCATATTGATTGGTGGACATGGTCGTTATTTCTATAAATGGATCCTCTATATACCGTTGTGGACTTGAGACTATATCCAACAACTACCTGTCGGCTGCTCTCCAGCTCGGCCGTGCTCGTATGGTTTGACGTTAGATTAGTTGACGAGCGGGAGGATAAACAGGTACTCCACCTTGCCCACTAGTGTCCCGTAGGAAATCCGGAGGCAAGGAGGTGCCTTACTTCTCTTTTGATAAGGAATAGCCCTACCTCATCAATTCTGGTTTGATATGGTTTGTAAAAGGATCACCTTCATTGCACATCGACATCTCCATAAATGTATCAGTCTCCTTACATGGATCACACACGGAGTCTCATCACAAAGTATACGTTACCTGATGCTTGCGAGGAACTACATTTATTTTCTACTTACAGGGATCACACACGGAGTCTCAACACAATATATATGCTGTCTGATGCTTGGGAGGAACTAAATCTATTGTCTCCTTACAGGGATCACACGTTGAGTCTCAACACAAAGTATGTATGTTACCTGGTTGTAAAAGTACCCCTGGGGCTGTGACAGGTAGGGATACACTTCGACCTTCCCACCCTCTACTGACCACAACACAAGTATAGTTCGTCTACTGAACCCCTATAGATATAGAACAATATATCCTGGCCTACCACAGGGATCACCATTATCTCCGGTACTGTTCAACGCCTACACAGTGAGAATCACCAGTGAGCAGATCACTGGACCTGGCAGGACATTGTCATATGCCGATGATGTTTTAGTGTATCGTCAGGGTAAGGATAGAGAGGAGGTTGCTGTGGAACTACAAACCGAACTCAATCGCATAAGTACTTGGTGTGATGAAGCTGGGGCAATGGTCAACCCAACAAAGGCAACAGTGACTTGGTTCTCGTTGAATAATCATATTGTCAACAACCCAACACCAACTGTAATGCTGTGTTCAGAGACGGTGGAAAGAACGCAGGCAATGAATTACCTGGGGATACGGTTTGATCGAAGCCTTGCTTATAATGTGCACATAGACCAGGTGATAACAAAGGCCAAGCGGGGTTTGGCAGCGATGCGGGTGATGGCGGCAGCAAACTGTGAGCAGCGCCATCTATGTCTTCTGTACGAGGGGCTGGTCATGTCTGTTTTGGAGTATGTAATGGCAATCTTGACTCTCAGCCATAAGCAGATAGAAAGGATGGAAAGGATACAGAATGAAGCTATGCGCATTATTCTTGGATGTACAAGAGATACAGCATGCAGGGCGATGCGCTACCTTCTTGATTTTCCAACCATTGAAGAGAGAATACAAGTTTGCAGGGCACGCGCCTACCTCAGAATTAACGCAAACACACAACATCCACTGCATAGTGAAATTAGGAAGGTGAAGGGCAGCAGGTTAAAAAGAGGACGGTCGTGGATGGGTCAAGCCGAAGACATTCTTCAACAGGTGTGTTCACTTGAGGACTTAGAACCTGGCGAGGAGTGGGTGCAAGTGCCAACAGACTTCTGCACTTCCTTTTCAGTTTGCATCCAACTAGATAGAAAATGCAGACAAGAAAATCCGGCTGCTGTTGAGGCTGAAGTACAAGCGTTGATTTTCGAGAATTCGCTAGACGGTGACGCGGTCATCTACACAGATGGGTCGGTCGTCCGACATGTGAGAAGCTCATGGGCCTTTACAGCTCGGGCCGGAGGGAGAATTGTGAAGGAGGACTCTGGTGCTTTCACTGAAACCACAAGTAGCCTGACCATGGAAGTCATGGCAGTAAGTAAAGCAATAACATGGCTCGAGACACAGACATTCACTAGGGCTTGTTTCCTTAGCGACTCAATGAATATGATCAAGAGGATAGAGGAGGGGTCGATCCGAAGAGAATGGTTGCTGCCTCTGAAGCGGTCTCGGCTGGCAAAGATTAGTTTCATCTTCGTGCCAGGGCATGCGGGAGTACAAGGAAATGAGCGGGCGGACAACCTCGCAGGTGAGGCTACTGTGGAGGGCGGACGCGCCATGGACCAGGCTGACATTCTGAATGCTCTACGTGAAGTGAGACTTTTGCGAGAACCAAATGATGACTGTGAATCTACAACAATGTCCAGACTGGGAGAGCAGCAAATTAAAAGAGGGGTGGCCAAACAAGAACACTACGCAGGAAGCCAAAGAAGATTGATAAACCAACACAGAACTGGCGTCGTTAGCCGCTACACGCTGCGGGATTTGCTGAGGAGGGGATCCGAGCACTTATGGACTGAATGGTTCGATGTGCAACGAGGATGATCTGTCGACTAACTAACTAACTAACCCCTATAGACTCGGGACTCCACCTGTCTTGCACTTCACAACACATAGACTATTACCCATAGAGGGCTTCACCCGGAAGACACACATAAATTCAGTCCAAGACATGGTAACCAAAATGCATTATGTATTTGTACATTAGAGTCCAGATAAAATGGTTGAAGAGTAAGGTAGAAAGTAGGTCTATATACAGTTTAGACAACAGAGTATAGAAGATTCAGAGATGACCCCATTGTCATCATGAGGCATGTGAGGATCTGTTGAGTGCGTATGTCTGGTCGGTCTCGTAGGCTCATCGGGCTCCCTCCAAGCAAGGCTGACTTGATAGTTGCGGACTCTTCCTGTTTCATCCAAGTCCCTGGTGAATACTAAACGGGATTGGCCGTTCTGAAATCCTGTGACTGCGTATGACTAGCACCAATGTTAGTTGAATAAGTGTCACTCAGTGACGTATGCACCACAACGAGTTTTACATAAAGTCTGCCTGAGGTGACCCTCTAACATGAGGCGTCCCCCGCTGAAAATCACTAAGTGCTGCACACCTATGGAGCTTAGCAGCTCAACTACCGTACAAAATAAAATGTCTGACTGACCCTGACTGGGTCGTAGCAATTTGCAGAAACTATATCGCCTTTAGATGGTAAGGGTCACTAGTATCGGCGACGAATATCAGGACCTATCTGACCCCAACTAGGTCTGGTCATATACATCGGTGGTCATCTTGCTGGTTCATCTAGCACCATTAAAGTCTCAATAGACGATCAATCTGTTAAACCAAATCATGGCCTCTTCATATATTCATCGTCGGACTTCATTCTCTCCTGGTTGGAGAGCGAGTACCTCAGATATTACTAGCTGATAGGTTCTCATACACTTCAATTAGGTTTGCTTTCAGTGAAGAAGACTTAGTTGGCTTGCTCACAGAGCGTTGACCTCACCTAATCATGGGCGGTCTCTCTGAAGTGAGCGTGTGGCCAAATCGTTCCATCCCAGGATAAGCTTCGTAATTACAATCTGAAAGGTAAACCCTATAAGGAGAGTGGTAGGTGAAAGCATTAGGCATCAACTCTCACATACATGCACATCATCAAAACACATGCCTTCAGCTAGTTAGTACCCTGTTATTGAGGGTTCGTGGATATTCTCTATCATGAAAAAAAGTTCAAGCATGAGTGCGATTCCGTTGTTGAGTAGCACATTGAAAATTGATCGTCTGGGAGGCACGGTTCCAGTAAGTACCAGTCTGTACATTCAGTAACCCTGTCACCTGATCCTTACATCCCGCTCACTCACTCTCTCTCTCTCTCTCTCTCTCTCTCTCTCTCTCTCTCTCTCTCTCTCTCTCTCTCTCTCTCTCTCTCTCTCTCTCTCTCTCTCTCTCTCTCTCCTTTCTGCAATTCCTACCGTAAACTATCACTCAGTGACCTACCGTAAACTACCGTTGTCGGTGTGCAGCAAATGGTTTAGTTATGTGTGTGAGTTGACTTGAATATTTCAGTGCTTGTATACTCTTGTGCACACTTAGGGGCTGTTATTGTGTGCTAATTTGTGACCCTGAAAAGGGCCCGTTCCGTTATGGCATTCTTCTAGTGGCCCTGAAAAGGACCCATTGCTGGATGATACTGCTGTATGCATGAGTTGACAATCATATTCTGCAGACTAATGTTGCGGCGGTGGCCAGACTGCAGACTGTTGTTGGGGTGGCCAGAATCGAACAATGTCAGCTAGAATGGTGTTGAACACATCTAGGCCAGCACATTTAGTGCGACGACGCCACATGAATTCGCACATGTAGGAATCGAGTAGATGCCTGTGTGTTCCATTCTGCCTCTTGTTTCTCTCCTTGGCCGTTCTCCACATGCGCTCGATGCATTGAGTATGTGCACCGGTGGTGGGGTCCACAAAGTTTTCAGAGTGGTTGACGGTGAGATGCGTCAAACCGGGAATATTTCTAATTTCCCCGTATGCACGCCAGAGGTCGGAGACTACTGTTGTGCCAGGCCGAATGTGTGTGCTGATAAGTGGCAAGAGCGTTGCTGCTGTTCTGTCTGGAACACGGAACATGAAGCAATCGCCTGTTTCACGACAGATGGCACCAAAAACCCACTGTTGTGGAAAAACTCGTCCCACGTGATTTTTGCGCCTTGTAAATAGGCTCTCATCAATCTCAACAGTGGTATTTGGCCCTCCTATCACTGCAGGATTGACTAAAAGTGTATTGGCACAAACCTCCCGTAGGTAATTACTCCAATCAATACTAGCTGTCTGCGACATCCCCAACTCCAGCTGGCAAAATGAAATGCTAGTCAACTCATGAAACCAGTAGTACACAAACAGAATGATTTGTCTGTACGGCAGACGCGAGCCTTGCAGCCATGTGCCTTGTCTCAGCGGGATGTCCTGTCGACATCCCGATTGATGGCATCTCCATCTGTCCTGACGTTCACTCAGCGATAGCACCATGACATGATGACCAGAACAACGTCTTTCAGAATGTAATATGCCATGTTGCTGCAGAAAGGCAAGACTACTCTGCTTGTCGTGGACAGCTGCTGTCAGTTCAATAAAATTCATGACTGCAGAAAGCCAACGTAAAAATGACTACACACACTGTGTTACCGTTCGTCGCTTCTTTTTCGCGCCATGTCACGCCATGACACGCACTGAAAAAAACTTTAATTGAACGGAGATCCCCCGCCAGTGCTATCTATAGCTGCTAACTACGCTATATATAGCTGCTAAAGCTAAATATAGCCTCGTGACGTCTGTTGCGGTGAATTAAAATTGAAGTACCGAAACCCATGCAGGTTCACTTCAGAGGTTTCCAGGTGCTTAAGCCAACCCGGGATATCAACAACTAGAAAGAAATCGAACATTCGATTCTCGATGATCTTCGACGGCTTTCCCGATGTACCAAAAATAACTCGGGCCCTAGATAACTCCGATAGGCCTCGCCTACTGGGAGTTCCCTGTCGCGAAGGTACGCATATTCGGAGTTCCGTGACACTGGTGCTTGCGAGGATCTGCATCTGTTGTCTACTTACAGGGATCACACGCGGTGTCGCAACACAAAGTATACGCTACTTGGTGTTTGGGGGGAAACTAAATCTATTGTCTCCTTACAGGGATCACATGCGGAGTCTCAGCACAATGTATACGTTATATGATGCTTGCGAGGAATTACATGTATTGTATAATATATATATACAATGTATACCAGAGCTGAAGACAATGAACAGGATCTGCAACAACTAGTTTATGTCTGCTAGCCGGTCGCCATGTATGTCTGACTACATGGTTCCTTGTCTGTCTGTCTGACTGCATGTCTGTATCTCTGTCTGCCTGCCTGCTATTCTGTCTGTCTGTCTGTCTGTCTGTCTGTCTGTCTGTCTGTCTGTCTGTCTGTCTGTATATGGATGGACGGATGTCTGCCTGTCCCTCATGCATGCATGCATACATGCGCGTATGTCTGTCTATCTGTGTATGTTTGGACGGATGTCTGCCTGTCCCTCTGCATGTGTGCGTGTATGAGCGTAATCTTGCCAAGAGATCAACATACAGCTGAAAGATGCTGGTGTTGACAGCTAAGTCCTGTAAAGGATATGCTAAAAAAAAATGTATAGTATACGTGCATGTGTGCATACATACATGTATGTTTACCTGCCTATGTGTGCATGGATAGATGTGTTTGTGTGATTGAGTCTATGGGCGCGGAAGACTAAGAAGAAGGTGTGTTTGTGTGTGTGAAAAATGATGAACCTTCCTGTCTGGAATTACTTAAGTCTGAGGACATGCTCACTTTATAATGTCAACAACATCTCGTCTGGCGTACATCCCGCTACGTTTGAAAACGAACTGTAGATTGGCTGTGCGAGCATGACGACAGACAAATTGTGTTGTCCCAGATTATTCTTCAAAGGCTTAGTCCCCGGACAAAGACGCACGGAAATGGGGATAGTCAGAAACAAATTGTGCAAACGGTTTCAGAAATTGACAGAGAATGACGTTAGGGAATTCTAGAGACTGTCCAGACATTTCCAGAAATATTAAAGCTACGGGACATCTTTTTGGCCACCGTCACGCCTTTTCCAAAGTGCTGGAGCTGGTTATTATGTTCCACAAGTACTACGCTGATGTGTTCACCTAATAAAAGGACGTCGTAGTAGTCTGAGGCTGTATTAGTCAACATAATTGATAGGAGTGTATATATATAATGGTCAGAGATTATACTAGTCGACATATGAAGAAGTACGTAAGTAGAGGTCAAAGATTGTACTAGTAGCCATAAGTGAAAGAACATACATAGTAGTGAGAGGTTGTACTAATCAACATAAGTGAAAGAAGTACTTAAGTAGAGTCAAAGATTGTACTAATCAACATAATGAAAGAAGTACATAAGCAGAGGTCAAATATTGTACTAATCAACATAAGTGAAAGAAGTACATAAGTAGAGGTCAAAGATTGTACTAATCAACATAATGAAAGAAGTACATAAGTAGAGGTCAAAGATTGTACTAATCAACATAAGTGAAAGAAGTACATAAGTAGAGGTCAGAAATTGTACTAATCAACATAATGAAAGAAGTACATAAGTAGAGGTCAAAAATTGTACTAATCAACATAATGAAAGAAGTACATAAGCAGAGGTCAAAGATTGTACTAATGAACATAAGTGAAAGAAGTACTTAAGTAGAGGTCAAAGATTGTACTAATCAACATAAGTGAAAGAAGTACATAAGTAGAGGTCAAAGATTGTACTAATCAACATAAGTGAAAGAAGTACTTAAGTAGAGGTCAAAGATTGTACTAATCAACATAAGTGAAAGAAGTACATAAGTAGAGGTCAAAGATTGTACTAATCAACATAAGTGAAAGAAGTACTTAAGTAGAGGTCAAAGATTGTACTAGTCAACATAAGTGAAAGAAGTACATAAGTAGAGGTCAAAGATTGTACTAATCAACATAATGAAAGAAGTACATATGTAGAGGTCAAAGATTGTACTAATCAACATAATGAAAGAAGTACATAAGCAGAGGTCAAAGATTGTACTAATCAACATAAGTGAAAGAAGTACATAAGTAGAGGTCAGAGATTGTACTAATCAACATAATGAAAGAAGTACATAAGTAGAGGTCAAAGATTGTACTAATCAACATAAGTGAAAGAAGTACTTAAGTAGAGGTCAAAGATTGTACTAACCAACATAAGTGAAAGAAGTACATAAGTAGAGGTCAAAGATTGTACTAGTCAACATAATGAAAGAAGTACATAAGCAGAGGTCAGAAATTGTACTAATCAACATAATGAAAGAAGTACATAAGTAGAGGTCAAAGATTGTACTAATCAACATAAGTGAAAGAAGTACATAAGTAGAGGTCAAAGATTGTACTAATCAACATAAGTGAAAGAAGTACTTAAGTAGAGGTCAAAGATTGTACTAGTCAACATAAGTGAAAGAAGTACATAAGTAGAGGTCAAAGATTGTACTAATCAACATAATGAAAGAAGTACATATGTAGAGGTCAAAGATTGTACTAATCAACATAATGAAAGAAGTACATAAGCAGAGGTCAAAGATTGTACTAATCAACATAAGTGAAAGAAGTACATAAGTAGAGGTCAGAGATTGTACTAATCAACATAATGAAAGAAGTACATAAGTAGAGGTCAAAGATTGTACTAATCAACATAAGTGAAAGAAGTACTTAAGTAGAGGTCAAAGATTGTACTAACCAACATAAGTGAAAGAAGTACATAAGCAGAGGTCAAAGATTGTACTAATCAACATAATGAAAGAAGTACATAAGTAGAGGTCAAAGATTGTACTAATCAACATAATGAAAAAAGTACATAAGCAGAGGTCAAAGATTGTACTAATCAACATAAGTGAAAGAAGTACATAAGTAGAGGTCAGAGATTGTACCCGAGCTTGGTAGAATCAGCGGGGGAAAGAAAACCCTGTTGAGATTGACTGTAGTCCTACTTTGTGAAGACATATGAAGGGTGTAGCATAGGTGGGAGCGCAAGCGCAATTGAAATACCGCTACTTTTATCTTTTCTTTACTTATTCAGTCAGGGAGATTTGTTCGCAACAGACAGTGCCATCTCCGGCGGGCCAATTCTCGCTGGCAGCGGGATCCGCACTGTAGACAATGTCAGGCGGGTAGTACACGCTTTTATATGTCCAGACACTTACGATGACAGATGTACACTCTCATGCCGATCCAGACACTTACGATGACAGATGTACACGCTCAAAACGGTTCAGACACTTGGTATAAGGCACTCAGCTGAGGGATATGGATGAACGTCTCTTAGTCTAATCCCCCAGATGTGAGGGCCTGGCCGCTACCCACCTCCTGCTTTTAGAGGTTTTATGCTGAGCCGCCAGCATCTGCAGCCTGCCTTGTTCCAGACGTACTGGTTATCCTTTCCTCTGCATATTTCAAGGCATGGCTGAGAGGGGGATCATGCTGCATGGGCAACACATGTTCTCTGAATCCATGCCCAGGCATTGTGCGATGGAATTCTAGCTCTAGTTCCAATTTACATACTTTCGTTTGCAAAACCGACAAGGTGCCACTTACTATCATTTTCCGCTGTAAGACTGTTTACTGTCACCCAATCTCTCACCCCGCCCCTCTCCCCTTTCTCTGGGCATTGAGTTGAAGCGTGTATTAATTGTGACATATTTACCATACATGGAGGACATTGTACTAACCTAGGCCTAAACATAGTCTATGTGTGCTCTCCCGACTCATGTCCAGTTGACATCCTAACACGCCCCTTCGTAGACAGACACCGGTTTTGCATATCCCGTTGGTTTCCCAACTTGAGAAGGGAAGGGAGATAGTTGCATTACAATCCCCGTGGAGATAATACTATGGTACCGTGGCGAGATAAACATCTGTGCACCACCCTACGATAGTTGCTAGCACTTTTCAGGGCCAGTTGGGAGCGGAATGAACAGGCTGATAGACTGGCAGGGAATGCACCTCTTCGTGGTAGATTGCTTATGGACAAGGGGGAGGTGGTCATTCGTTTTTGGGACCAGGTGGAGAAGGCCGGGGAACAGATTGAGTATGTGGAAAGAATGAGATTGCGGGTGATCGGTAGGGGTTCTGGAAGAATCTGAAAACTGAGAGGGACAACTTTAAATCAGATAGCGGTGGGAACGATTAGTAGTATGACTCTTCACTAGCTGTTGAACGAGGAGACGGAGCACATTTGGGAATGTCTTGAGTGCAGTGAGTCGGTTCTTAACTCAACTCAACTTAACTCAGTGAAGTTTTCCAGAGGATTCCCTTCAAATCAACAATCTCTCTCTCTCTCTCTCTCTCTCTCTCTCTCTCTCTCTCTCTCTCTCTCTCTCTCTCTCTCTCTCTCTCTCTCTCACACATCGATCTCTGTTCGACTGCCCTCCTCTCTTTGTTTTCTGCCCATTCCCCTCTTTGAATTCCAACGTTCCACTATCGAACATTCCATCTCTTCCCTTTCGTCACCGACATATTCAGACTACGAACAAATAAAGGCAACCGTTGTTTGTTTGGAACTGCCCACCTTTCCAGTGACAGTTCACCCTGTCCAGGCCGTTAATGTTCTGACGTCAGGCTTCCCTCACCCCTGACCTCTTTCATCCCAGGCTCATACATTATGTAGGTACCGCGGTCCAACGTGCTGCCAGTTATTGAATAAAACCGCGCCAACTGATTGCCGCCAATGAATGTTGCATTGTTGTTTGTAGCACTAAGGAATATTGCTGGGTGCAGGGTTTCTCAAAGTGTGGCTCTGTTTAGTTTCGTCGACGGATCAACATCACGGCACACGGGTGTAAGCCATAAGTGCTCCGTTCTACTCCTGACTCAAGCCTGATTCCGAAGAATCTCAGCTCAGTTCACAAACTCCGTAGCACCGGCGAGGATCCTGAAATAATTTGGGTAGATGTTTAACTCGAAATGTTGCCTGGGCAGCACCGTGAGACTAATCTTTTTCTATTTCCAATTGCCAAAGGATATTTTACGTGCGCAACAGTACACACGGGCGTCCGATCTCACTACCCAGAGACCAGGGGAAATTTTGTTACTAGAAGTCCACGTGAAAAAAAAAATCCCGGCTCCCACTGGAGTTTGAACCTGGGACCTCCAGCAATAGAGGCGGACACCATACCTCGAAACCACTCAAGCTTCGGACACACAGGTGGTCTTGAGATATCTCCAGGTCTTATAAAGCTTGTTACTGCGTACTGTGTCGTCAAGCTGGTGGCTCAGTGCATCCGAACGAGGTTTACTTTCGGTGCGATGGTGGTGGGGTTGTGGGTTCGTTAGGGTTGTCCATGGGACATAATTTACATTGCGTGGTAATTTATGCATGTCCCATCCCATCCCGTCCCATGGGAATAACATTCCCATGGCCAAGCCTGGCAGGCATGTCCATGGGACATGTTTTTCTGTCCCATCCAATGGTAATTTATGCCTATCCCATCCCAACCCATCCCTATACTATTCAGAAAATCCCCCTTTTTTCCCCATGGGATTTCCATGGCCAAGCCTGGGGTTCGTTTCACACGCTGGTCAGTTAGACTTAAATCTTGACTTCTCGCCCTTGGCTTGGGCAAGCAAAGCTACACATACTTCAGAAGTAGGAGTGGGTTCGCCTGATAGAGGGGGGCAATGGTAATAGGGAAAGTTAATCCACACGCAAAAATCAATCCAGTGCATTCTGAAGTGTTAGCAGCTGCTGCTAATAGTAGCATTATGTGGACTACGCTGGAGTTCAATTCGAGGGAACGAAAAAAAAATGTACGTATGATTTCGACTCGCCTTTTGTCCCGTTTGGTTACCTAGCATTCGACTTTCAATCAGATAGCGGTGGGAACTATTATTAGTGTGACTCTTCGCTGGCTGTTGAACGAGGGGACGGAGCGCATATGGGATGAGTGCAGTAATGTCGGTTCTTAGCTCAGCTCAACTCAGCTATCCCCAGATACATACAAGGCAACATATCTGTATCTCTCTTCGTCTGGGTTTGATCCCTTGACACGTACCCTACCAGTAGAAGTATGTGGGGGTGGGGGGTATCCATATATAAATAATTATGAGCTAACAACGAGACCTAATGAGTTAAAATAGTTACACAACAGTTCAACTAAAACTGATGATAGCGAGGCATAACTGTGTGACAGGCCCCCAAAAGCCAGTCAAGCGGCTAGCTAGTGAGCCCTAGTGACAAACCTCTGGTTGGCCATGAGAAAAGCTCACGACCGGAGTTCGAGCTGTCTTTCCGAATCGGGGAAGAAAGAAAAACCCTCATTCTGGCACCAGGCAGCTTAGCGACAAGTCATACACGCTTGACAAGTCATACACGCTTGGCAAGTCATACACGCTTGGCAAGTCATACAAGTTATCCACTAGCGCAAATAGCACCAGCATCACATAACACTAGATCGGTGATACTTCTTAAATTCGCATATTATTCAACTTGACACTATCAGCCAACGTCCTACATCACAAGACTATCTGCAAATGACATTCTGTTAATATTCTGAGGACGTGGTCGTAGAAATGCAAACTAGAGGCTCATCCACGCACTGTGATGACAGCGACTTTCTGCAAAGGACCAGTTACTTGAGAATGAACTGATATGAAAGTTACTTGGTGTGCTAACATTGCTAGTCCAGTCCACGTGAATGCAAGCTCATTATACGAACCAGAACGTGAAGGGGTCCTGACTAAATATGTTTGAGACTCGCTGGCTTGGAATCTGCGTCATCGGAACTCTTAGTGTTATCTGTGAGAGTCGTTCCGCCATTACCTTCCACTTGTTCTTCCCATCAATCGGATATTCCCCCCTTTCCCGTGTGGTATTTACTTAGATAAATATTTAGTTCCACCAGTTCTTACACGCTGTTAGCGGATGTTCACAGGTCACTTGCTCGTTAGCTGCATTTTATATTTTGCTGACTTCGGGAAGCAGTTTTTCTGCATTCCCTGGGTGTCTTTATGTCTGACTACCGGTCTGTATGCCTGTATATGTCTGCCAGTCTGCTATTCTTTCCTTCTGACCCATGTCTGCGTGTCTATTTGTTTGTATGCCTGTTTGTGTGACTGCGTGCTAGTCTGTCTGTGGAACCAGTAGCTTTCACTTTCTGTCAGCGCTGTTCATTGTTTCTTTGGTCAATGTCTTGCGATCTTCTGAATTGGACAAGCCTACATTTCTGCCTGCCTGCATATTTATCTGTATGTCTGTTAGCTCGTCAGATCTTGCATGCTTATTGTGAAATCTACAGCGATCTGATACAGAATTCTCCGTGTGCCCGACATTCGGTGTTAGGTTACTCGCAAGTTGCTTTATTTTGAATCGTAATCCGGCAATAGTGAGTCGTGTCCCGTGATTCTGATTCCCTAGCCAGTTTTCTGCTCTCATATAGGATTCCTTCTTAGTTCAAAATCGTCTTATGCTCACTATTTAAAATTGGTCCAAAGGAATTAGTGCCTGAATTCGTTGTAATATTATCTGAAATCCCCCGCAGTAAAACACCCGCTGGAGTATTGAGGTCATCAAGTTTTGCAAGATCACTCTAGTCAACATAATGATTATGAGTTGGTGCCTGTTCACTTTCCGAGACCAGCAAAGGTCCAGTTTCTGTTGTGGGGTGTTTGGATGTGTACTGTAAATGTCTAGGTCAGTGGTTCTCAACCTTTTTTGGCCCTTGCCCCCTTCACTATATTTTCAGAACGTCATTCCCCCCCCCCCTTTCGTATTTCCTACCTAAAAATTTTGCCCGTGCCCCCCTTCACCATATTTTCAGAACGCCATTCCCCCTTTCATATTTCTTACCTAAAGATCCCGCCCCCGCCCCTACACAGTATACGTAATAATGGAAGCCAAATTTAATAGCACAAACTAAAACAAGTCTAGACGTCCACATAAAACATGATTTATGGGTCTACTTACTTTATAAATTGAATTTTAGAAGGGTGAGACGTACAGAACCGTACAGTATGGAGAGAAGAACAATATCAAGTAATCGGTTCTTGTATTAACGCGATCTTGAAATAATCTTAATTTCCCCCCTGGAAACCCTAAAATTCCCCCCTGGCAGTGCAGGATTTACGTATAAGCTACACAAGCTATAGCATGGGGCCCCCAAGAATGTGGGGGCCCCAAAAAATATTGTCCGATTGAGCAATTTGTCACTGACATAGAATATCTGGACTTATAAAGGGCCCCATATTTCAAATAGCTTAGGGCCTTATCAAGTCTAAATGCGGCCCTGCCCCCTGGGGGAGGGGGGGATTCCCCACCGGTTGAGAACCACTGGTCTAGGTTATTTGAAATTCCATATGACATGAGTTACCATTGTATCTTAACCTTTTCTGTCTAAGCATAGACTTCTGACTATTGAGGTCATGGCAGTAACTGAAGCATTAGTCTCTCGGAAGACAGCCTTTCATGCCGGCATGCATTTTCAGCGGCTCAGTGAGTATGCACATGAGGATCTAGATGGGCTGGGCTCGAAGAGAAAACGTGGAGTATCTCAGGAAGTCACTGCTGACTAAAATTAGCGTTATTTATGCACCAGGCCACGCGGGTGTAAGTGGTCATGAAAAAGCTGATGGGGTCACTAGCCAGGCTACTGCGGGAAGTGGACGAGCAATGGACCGGGCTGATCTAGAGAATGTCTCCAGAACGGAAGGACGATTAAACAGATCAAGTTATGATTAAGAAATCTGCAGGTCCGCATGGCCGAATGGGTAAGAACGCGTGTTCTTAAACATCCGGTGTGCTGATGCCGAGGTAAGCGGTTCAACCCCTACACCGGACAGTTGGACTAAAATTTTGACCTGTCGTCCTTGACTTGGTGACGTAAATTACAAGTACCTCTGAAGTCGGAGTGGGTTCGCCTGTTGGCGAGGGACACATTTAATAGGGAAAGCTAATCCACACGCAAAATTCAGTCCATCACTACTATAAATAGTGTGTATAGACTACGCTTGAGTTCAAAGCAAGCGAGCGCAAGAATAAAAATATTTTAAAAAAACAATCTGCAATCTTGATTAGACTGCGAGAACACCAGTCAAAATAGGTTAAGTCAAACGTGAACATTGTGTGCAATATGCAATTGCGAAACATGACCGCCCACGCTTATCAGCACGGCCCATGATGAGGAGGACAGTAGTTGAGACAACATGCGCAAACATTCCTGGGGAAATATATAGAGTCCGTTGTTGATGTCTTGGCAAGTTCAGTAGTTTGACATTGCTTTCTGAACGACCGGCACCCATACCAAAGCGTAAAAAACCAGCGCAACGCGGTTTGCTACCAAATCGCACGCAGCTGTGTTTCGAATTCGGGTATACGGGATTACGAACCGCGTCTGTAAGACGTTCGCCACGGAGGGCGGTGCAAGTATTGTACAGAATGAGTATGCGGCCCGCGCTCGTCATTTTGTCAGTTATCCGGCCCGCCGTGAAAAAAGTTTGGTGACCCCTGGTATAGACAGTCCAGAATGGGCATCATCAGACTCGGGAGGGACGCAGAGGTGTTTCCAAGGCACCAGGGCCGGGTTATATACTGGCCAAGACCTATTGACGCGTCCTCGTCGAGCGTCCTGGGCAACAGGTCCCATCGGGGTCCTGGCCAAAGTCAGAAGGATCGCCGATTCCTCCGAAGTCGGAGAGTGTCTGCCAGTACGGCGAGGAACCACCAGTCTGTACACCAATAAGCCAGACATGGGACAACGGATACTCACGCAAACCTCAGGTCCTGTATGACATCACACTGATGTTGGACAACAGGATGCCTTCATCCGACATACAGGACTTCACGTTGGAGCTCAAGCCAACGAACACAAGCAAGCAAACATCAGACTCGGGACATTTCCAGGCATGCTCCTGCTGCAGCAGCCAACACAGAATTGCCATGCTGATGGTACCAGCGGAAGTTTGATTGAACGTCCACTTTCGTTGCTCTTTGAGTGTTGAGTGTCCTCGAGCCCCGCTGTTGTTTTTACACTCTCCTCTCAGAGAGACACTCCTCCCCCAACCACCCACACACACACACACACACTCTCTCTCTCTCTCTCTCTCTCTCTCTCTCTCTCTCTCTCTCTCTCTCTCTCTCCAAATATGGGTCCCGATGGAAAAACATCTCAAGAAACGGCCGGGGTTCGGTTTGAAAATAGTGTGCCATATGACCACGATGGTAAAATTAGCAGCAGCAGCTGCAACAACACCAACAACAACAACAACAACAACAACAAGATTATGTTATAGATGATCATGTTGCATCTATGTATTTAACACAGCGGTCATGTTATCACCCCTTAATGTTCATTATAAATAGATTAATCTCGATTGTCCTTTCACCCGAAAATATCGGAACCCCGGGCCTTCCAATATTGGAACTAAAAATATGAATTTCTTGGCGCACAGTTTTCCGGATTATTCCCAAGTAAATTGCCGGTTCCTGTGTTGGTGTTGATGATGTTATTAAGTATTGTCAACCGGAAGGGACACGTCGATTAAGATTACGTTGACTGCCTTTGATTTGTGACGCACCAAGGTCTATTGGCTATTTGAAAATATAAGGGACAGTGTCAGGGGGGTGGGTTTACATGTGAATAGAACTCACACCCACATGATAGTTGTTTAGTGCGTGAAGTACGTTTTTGACCACACTCAGGAGAAGAGAATGGTCTCCTGGGTTGGGATTGGGAGTTCGGAAGCCGTCCAGGTCGGACGCGTTGTGGTTGATTGATCATTGGCACATTCCCAGTGCCGCCTTTGTGATTTACTTTTAATATGTTGAATGATAGTATTGTAGTAAAGGATGATACTGTGACTATGTGAAGTATCGATATGATAATAAATCATGAAAACTGCTTGGAGTTGTGTTGTTCGCTTAAATCTGTGACTATAGTATGATAGCTGAGGAAAGCGAGTAAGTTATGACCAAGTAACAACCATGGCGGCGATGTTACAAGGGGACTGAGTGTTCTCGAGGTATTGTGTCCGCCTCAAGCCCCGCCAGGGCCGGGATTTTTTCACGTGGACTTCTAGTAACAAAATTCTCCCTGGCCTCTTGGTAGTAAGATCGGACGTCCGTGTGTATTGTTGCGCATGTAAAAGATCCCATGGCAGTTGGAAGTAGAAAAAGAGTAGCCTATCGGCACTGCCCGGACAAAATTTGGAGTTAGAAATCTACCCAAAGTATTTCAGGATCCTCGCCGGTGCTACGGAGTTCGTGCACTGAGCTGAGATTCTCCGGACTCAGGCTTGAGTTATAAGTAAACGGACCACTTATGGGTTACAACCGTGTGCTGTGATGTTGATCCGTCGACTAAACTATACCCAACCCTTAAGAGATAAACGTCGTGTCATGACAGACAGTATACCTGTCACTACAGTACTTGTGCTCATACAACACTATGTTTTTAAACTCCCTCTAACCTCTCTCTCTCTCTCTCTCTCTCTCTCTCTCTCTCTCTCTCTCTCTCTCTCTCTCTCTCTCTCTCTCTCTCTCATACAAGAGTTGCCACTTTAGTCTGTCTTATACATGTAGGGGTCGAAGGTGATTTAGTAACAACTTTGGGAGCTAGGTATTAAATAAATAGCTCATCGAGAATGGGTTCATAAAGCAGTTGGCCGCCACTGCAAGCGTTGAGACCGCCACCGACATGAGCGACGTTCTTCGCAAAACGTCGCTTTCACGACCGCCCGTCGACAGGATTTTCAAACCCTTTGCCAGTTCACGCGCCTCATGCATCGCGACGCACAGATAAGATTCTCAATCGTGTATCAATTCACCTGCCTCATACATCACGGCCCACAGATAAGATTCTCAATCATGTATCAGTTCCCCTGTCTCATGCATCACGACTCACAGATGAGATTCTCAATCATGTACCAGTTCCCCTGCCTCATGCATCACAGCCCACAGATAAGATTCTCAATCATGTACCAGTTCACCTGCCTCATGCATCACGGCCCACAGATAAGATTCTCAATCATGTATCAGTTCACCTGCCTCATGCATCACGGCCCACAGATAAAATTCTCAATCATGTACCAGTTCCCCTGCCTCATGCATCACGGCCCACAGATAAGATTCTCAATCATGTACCAGTTCCCCTGCCTCATGCATCACGGCCCACAGATAAGATTCTCAATCATGTACCAGTTCCCCTGCCTCATGCATCACGGCCCACAGATAAGATTCTCAATCATGTACCAGTTCCCCTGCCTCATGCATCACAGCCCACAGATAAGATTCTCAATCATGTACCAGTTCCCCTGCCTCATGCATCACGGCCCACAGATAAGATTCTCAATCATGTACCAGTTCCCCTGCCTCGTGCATCACGGCCCACAGATAAGATTCTCAATCATGTACCAGTTCCCCTGCCTCATGCATCACGGCCCACAGATAAGATTCTCAATCATGTACCAGTTCCCCTGTCTCATGCATCACGGCCCACAGATAAGATTCTCAATCATGTACCAGTTCCCCTGCCTCATGCATCACGGCCCACAGATAAGATTCTCAATCATGTACCAGTTCCCCTGTCTCATGCATCACGGCCCACAGATAAGATTCTCAATCATGTATCAGTTCCCCTGCCTCATGCATCACGGCCCACAGATAAGATTCTCAATCATGTACCAGTTCCCCTGCCTCATGCATCACGGCCCACAGATAAGATTCTCAATCATGTACCAGTTCCCCTGCCTCATGCATCACGGCCCACAGATAAGATTCTCAGTCATATATCAGTTCACCCGCCTCGTTATCATGGTATACAGATAACTTTTTTTTCCGCGTTTCCATCCTGTTTCAGGATATTGCGGTCAACATCAGCATCTTTCAGCTGTATGTTGACTCCTAGTAGTGTGTTTTTTTTTGGTTGCCTCAATATAAAATTCAATATCTCAGTAACGGGCTGAGATAAAATGATGAGATTTAGTATATAACGTTATCATTATGTCCACCCAACAAAACAATTTTTGTTCTGGAGATTTTACAGCAGATTTTAAAGTTAGCTTATATACGGTATATTAATTATGACTTAAAGATTACGACCATGATTTTAACAGTTTTACAGCTTCCCCAAGATTCGACCCAAATTATTCAAAATTTTCACGTGACTTTCGTTTTCAAACAAACAGCGCGAAGATTCAGAGGCGTCTCCAAATGTGGGTTCTTTCATGAAACGTGATTATATAAATAAACTAGCTGACAAGGCCCGGTTTCTGGTGGAAATCAATCAATCAATCAATCAATCTATCTGTCTGTCTGTCTGTCTGTCTGTCTGTCTGTCTGTCTGTCTGTCTGAATGTCTGAATGTCTGTCTGAATGTCTGAATGTCTGTCTGAATGTCTGTCTGTCTGAATGTCTGCCGGTCGGCTGACCCATCCACCTACCCACCGACCCACCGACCTACCGATATCTATCTATCTATCTATCTATCTATCTATCTATCTATCTATCTATTCTATCTATCTATCTATCTATCTATCTATCTATCTGCCTGCCTGCCAGCCCGACCACCCACCCACCGACAGACCGACCGACCTACCGATATCTATCTATCTATCTAATCTATATGTCTGTCTGTCTGCCTGCCTGCCTGCCTGCCGGCGCACCCACCCACATACCGACCGACCGACCGACCGACAGATATCTATCTATCTATCTATCTATCTATCTATCTATCTATCTATCTAATATATCTATCTATCTATCTGTCTGTCTGTCTGCCTGTCTGCCTGCCTGCCTGCCGGCCCACCCACCCACTGACCAACCGACCGACGTACCGATATCTATCTATCTATCTATCTATCTATCTATCTATCTATCTATCTATCTATCTATCAATCAATCTATCTATATATCTATCTGTCTGTCTGTCTGTCTGTCTGTCTGTATGTCTGTCTGTATGTCTGTCTGTCTCTCTGCCTGCCTGCCGGCCCACCCACCCACATACCGACCGACCGACCGACAGATATCTATCTATCTATCTATCTATCCATCTATCTATCTATCTATCTATCTATCTATCTATCTATTTATCTATCTATCTAATCTATCTGTCTGTCTGTCTGCCTGACTGCCTGCCTGCCGGCCCACCCACCCACCAACCGACCGACCGACCGACCTACCGATATCTATCTATCTATCTATCTATCTATCTATCTATCTATCTATCTATCTATCTATCTATCTATCTATCTATCTATCTAATCTAATCTAATATATCTGTCTGTCCTATCTATCTAATCTATCTGTCTGTCCTATCTATCTAATCTATCTGTCTGTCTGTCTGTCTGCCTGCCTGCCCACCCACCCACTAACCGACCGACCTACCGATATCGATCTATCTATCTATCTATCTATCTATCTATCTATCTATCTATCTATCTATCTATCTATCTATCTATCTATCTATCTATCTATCCATCCATCCATCTATCTATCTATCTATCTATCTATCTATCTATCTATCTATCTATCTATCTATCTATCTATCTATCTATCTATCTATCTATCTATCTATCTATCTATCTATCTATCTATCTATCTATCTATCTATCTATCTATCTATCTATCTATCTATCTATCTATCTATCTATCTATCTATCTATCTATCTATCTATCTATCTATCTATCTATCTATCTATCTATCTATCTATCTATCTATCTATCTATCTATCTATCTATCTATCTAATCTATCTGTCTGTCTGCCTGCCTGCCTGCCTGCCTGCCGACCCACCCACCCACCCACCGACCGACCGACCCACCGACCGACCGACCGATCCACCCACTCAGCCAGCCAGCCAGCCAGCCATCCATCCACCCACCTATCTTTCTGCCTACCTACCTACCTTCCTGTCTGTCTGTCCGGGCCGCATCATTCATTTTATTCGGAGACTGCCGAGGGTCGTCGCTGGAGCTACGGAGTTCGTGCTTTGTGCGACGCTTTCCGCGCTGCGGAAAGAAACTGAGCCATATGGGATAAAAACCCTGTGCAATGCAGCCGATTCTGTCGACTGTAAGCTACTTCTTTGATTGCACCCACTCCCATACGAATCCAGATACGCCTTTGTTTGTCATCTGAATTTGCAGGTCCTCATTACCGTAAACATAACTTTTTTAACAAGAAATCACTAGTTGTTAAGCAAAACATCAAAGGAATGATGCCGCTTTTAATGATTTAAGTTGTTTTGGGACCTATCAAAGACATATTCCTTGGGTGGGGGTAAATATAAGACGGCTGGAAAAATTTCATAACGATGCAACAGATAGTTTTCAAAATAATTGATCTTGAATGACGGCATAAATTATAGATTACGCTCATCAGCACGCCACGACTTTCTGAGCGACCGGCTCCATACTCTCATAAGTCACTGGCGCGACTCGAACCACTTCTAATTCTCGTGCGCTCACGTCAACCACAAGAGTATTCGGGATTAA
>OY992879.1:141779915-141799915 GCA_963921405.1 Cepaea hortensis | reverse complement strand
CTCTCTGGTTTTGTTTGTTTGTTTGTTATGTGATGTAATGCAATGTGTGCCTGCAGTGTATGTATGTAATTGTGTGTGCGTGCGTGTTCGCGTGCGTGCATATTGGGATTTGAAGTGGTCTCGAGTATCCGCCCTAGACCAGGGCAAATCTGTTACGATTCACCGTGTGGTTGGTTTGGAGTTTTACCATCATAAGACAATAATGATGTAACGCTCGATGGTAAAGATGTAGTAGAAAGGACGACTACACTTCTCAGATAAGGGCAAAAAAAAAAACAAAAAAAAAATTGAGATCCTGTGTGTATGTGGTGAATATAAAAGAACATCTTTTGGCAGTTGGGTATCGAAAAGAAAAGATAAAATAAGCCGCTTCATATGATAAATTTTATGTTTAGTATTCATTTCATGTTTAGGATAAACTCCATGTTTAGGATAAATGTTATGTGTTATAGAACACTTACTAAAAGACTGTGGCTTTGGGGTGTGAATGAGGTTCACAATTTTCTCTCCCTCCCCTTTCCTCTACTCCCCCGCCCCCTAACCGAATCGAGGGCTTGAAATCAGCTGTACACAGAGTGGAAGTAGATTGCCTTCGATTTCGATGGTTTTGGCGTGGGTCGTTTAGAAAGCAGTCGCAAACTACTGGACGTAAAACTTGCCCAGTAAAGCACAAGCATTCAATAGTGTCTTTTCTTGGTGAATGTAACCACAGATGCCACACATTATATATTGCACGATTTCTTGCCTGGCAGATTTCACTGCTTCTCGTTCGAATCTTGAGCATGTTATTCCCAGTTTTAATCTGAGATTATCATGGCGAAAAAGTCTGTAGTTTTGAACAATATCAGTGTGATTATGTGTTTAACATATTTCAGCCAAAGTATGTATAATTCATTCATTCACTTCCTATGATATACGGGGGAATGAACAGGCTGATAGGCTGGCAGTGAGTGCACCTCTTGGTGGTATCTTGCCTATGAACAGGGGGGGGGGGGTCGTGGGCTTGTGGGACCAGGTGGAGAAGGCGGAGGAACAGATTGAGAACCCATGCGTGGAAAGAATGAGATTGCGGGGGATCGGCAGGGGTTCTGGAAGATTCTAAAAACTGAGAGGGAAGACCAGGAGAACTATTAATTAGATAGCGGTGGGAACGATTAGTAGTATGACTCTTCGCTGGCTGTTGAACGAGGGGACTGAGCACGTATGAGAATGTCCTGAGTGCAGTGATGTCGGTTCTTAACTCAACTCAACTCAGCAACTCAACATATGATATATAACTCAGCAGTATGCACCTGTTGAGATGCAGCGAAAGATGGCGGGCGCGGAGTCGTGCAGTGAATTATTTTACAATCACAAACAATAAGAAAATTGTGGGTTTGGTTGTGATGTCCTGTAAAGGACATGAGGACAATATGCAAAGAATATCCTGGACAGACAGAAAAACCAGTAAGTCCTACAAGAAGTATGTATATAGCGTTCTGGTGTTAGTTGTGTTTTGATGTTGTCCAGTTCTGCGCTCTGCATCCACGTTCTTCATTCACGATGGTGATCTTGTGATCTCTGCGGGGAAATTGGAGTTCTATTCGTGTACCCGCGTCCACTAAAAATTAAAAACACATACACGTACTCTCTCTCTCTCTCTCTCTCTCTCTCTCTCTCTCTCTCTCTCTCTCTCTCTCTCTCTCTCTCTCTCTCTCTCTCTCTCTCTGCTTTGTTATTGTTCGTTGCAGCGATAACAGTTGTGGAACTTCACCAATTACTGTGAACACGACAAGTCGTAGAGTCCGCGGTAAGCAAACGGTAAAATCACCAGCCATGGAAATACCGTTAAAAAACACACACACATGCACGCACGTACACATGCACGCACGCGCGCACGCACTCTCTCTGTCTCTCTCTGTCTCTGTCTCTCTCTCTCTCTCTCTCTCTCTCTCTCTCTCTCTCTCTCTCTCTCTCTCTCTCCATCATATGTGACATTAGCAGGTCTTGTTCACGTTTGAAAGCAGCCACAGACGATGTGAGCGCAGTTCGCTGAGCGTTGATGTAGACGATATGAGCGTCGACCATTCAGAAAGTAGTGGCATACTATAAAATTAGTTGCATGTCCTTTGCAGGATGTTACAGTCAATACCAGTATTTATTGGCTATTTGTGATTTACTTGATAATTTTAATTCAATAGTTTGCCTTTTCTTTATGAACGGCCGAAGTCTAATGGAACGAGAATTAACGTAAAGCGGTCTTATTTCAAATGGCCTGGTACTGATTTCAATCCTTTCACTCTATGTCGGGAATTGTAAGACTGCGCCTCTCATTATCCCCTGAAGGCAAATAAATGAATATTAACTTGCCTAGTAAATCGCTTACAATTAATCAATTATGGGGTGGATTGCAACATCCGGTATATGAACATGCAACTCACTTTTCACTTGTTCACTACGTGTGAATGAATACATTATGACCACTGCGGAGAACGACGACGAAAACGCCGCTGCTGGAATTCATAGAACCGGAAGTGTGTGTTCTTGCATCCTATCAGTATTCCCCGTGGCTGCCGTCTCCCAGGAGGATACCAGCGTTGGATGCTGTTGTTGAACTGTGGCGATGGCTGTAGTTGACATGCGCCGCCTGATGCCGGTTATCAGATGGGGAGTTGCTGGCATTCATCAGCAGATGTCTCCCGGTGATTGTCGGGAATCTTCTGGGTCGCTGTTGCGTAATACATTGTAGTTTGACATACACACACCCTCAGAAACATGGAGTCAGCGGTAGGGAAAGAGAAAGAGTGTGTGTGAGAGAGGGAGATGGAGTGTGAGAGGGAGAGAGGGGGAGAGTGTGAGAAAGAGAGGGGAAGAGTGTATCTTTGTGAGATGAGGGTGTGAGTATGAGGGGGGAGAGAGAGAAAGAGGAGGAGAGAGACATAGTATGTGAGAGAGAGAGAGAGAGAGAGAGAGAGAGAGAGAGAGAGAGAGAGAGAGAGAGAGAGAGAGAGAGAGAGAGAGAGAGAGGTGAGTGAGTTCGCTAAGATCAACCCCGCAGGTTACAAATCTGAAATATCTTTCATTACAAGAAAACGGTTTTACTTGAGCAGTGATCTTTTCGCATAAATGATATTAGGTTGTCTGAGCCCCTTTTCGCCCCAGAAGGCGAATTAATCATCATCACCATCATCATGTGCCCTGCCGATAAGCGTGGGCAGTCATAATTGGTCAGCTAACACGGTCACCAGAGTCTCGGATCAGGTCCTTGTCCCGGCACGTTTGTAACCGTTATCCCCGCCTGAGGAGGATTTGAACACACGGCCATATGACGATGGGCTGGAAGACAACCGTTATTATAGGCTAGCATGCATATATATGCATGGCGTCGGTATATATATATATATATATATATATATATATATATATATATATATATATATATATATATATATATATATATATATATATATATATATGTTGCTCTTGCGAAGGACATGCTTCATACTTTAACAATTTCATTGTGTGTAACTAACATTCGCGCATAACAGTCTTTACATAAAACTGCTGAATGCGTTCTGTAAGACAAACATTGCAAGATTATTATTCTTCTTCTTCTTCTTCTTCTTCTTCTTCTTCTTCTTCTTCCTCCTCCTCCTCCTCCTCCTCCTCCTCCTTCTTCTTCTTCTTCTTCTTCTTCTTCTTCTTCTTCTTCTTCTTCTTCTTCCTCCTCCTCCTCCTCATCGCCTCCCACTCCTCCCTTAAGTACTTTCATGTATAATCTAGTCTACGAGGTTATGAATTGTGACGGACTTCCAAAAGTCCATCATTGTGAAGTTCTTACGGCCGAAGGTGCTGGATTTTGTGAGTGCCCCGGGTACACGATGTTCTCCTCCCCGAGGGCGGGTTGGCTTGTGAGCGACACACTGTCCATGGGTGGGCCAAGTGGAAACACGAATCCAACATCTCGAAACAGGGTAAGAATACACGACAGGAGAAAGAAGCTTCCAAGAAGGCTTAATAACTACAACCCATGGCGGTAGCGAATGTGACTGATCAGGCCAATTCGCGATGTAAATGTTCGTCCACAGTGGATGCATGTGAACACATGGTCATTTTCACCATCACGTACAATCTTACGCTTTATACGCTAAGTGTGTGACCTATCTAAAATCATTTTCTCCTTTGTCTTTATTCCATTTGAGATATTTGCCCTCCATACAACACGTTCAGAGGCGACTTGCTCCCAATGTGCGTTATCAATGCCTGTATCAATCATGTCCCGCTTACACACATCTTTGTAACATAGTAAAGGCCGACACTGAGATCTCTTACCCATCTGTAATTCACCGTTGGTATTCTACTATCATCCATCCTTCTAAGATGTCCTATCCATCTAAGTCTACGAAGACTGAGCATGGAATAAACCGTCACACAACCCGATCTTTCCAGTACTTCAGTATTTGTGATTTTATCTTGCCACTTAATACCAAGTATTCTTCGCAGACACCGCATATGAAAGCTTTTTAAATGTTTCTTTTGGTGTGAGTTGACCAGGCTTCACTGCCATAAAGGAGAGGTTTCCTTTACAGGTTCTTAGTAAAGACAGAAAAATGTTTAACGGTTTACATCGGGCAAACAAATACCAAATGGAATTGATGTATTGCACTGAGAATGAAATGGTGTGAGTAACGGGAGGATTGCACGACCCAGTTGTATGTGAGCCGGTGCAAAACCTGACAGCTGGGCCTGTCGATAAACAATCACGTAATGTCACTGGACGGAATGTACTCTGTGATTCAGGGTCGCGCCAGTCGGTGGAATCGCAGATGTAGCACTGCGTTATGAGAAGTTAAATGAAGAACGCTCGTACCAGTCTGCAAACCAACGCAAAGCGGTCTGCTTCCAAGCCGCCTGGACTGACATCGAAGCCAGTATGTCGGAATTGTGAAACTACTTTCATCCTCCCTATACCACATTCTCTTTCCTCCAACCCTGCCCAAGAAGCAATAGGGTGTGCAGGACCAGCTCTGGAATTTCACATGTCCGAAAAGGCATATTTGATGTGTCCATCTTAGGTCTTAGGCATCCTGGCCATGTTTCTGTCACAGGTGTTTAGGAAAGACAGGGAAATATTTAACTTCGTTAACAAACAAATTTTTGCATGTTCTATGCTGCATGTTGCGATCAACCCCAAGTGATTATGTAGGCAGTTTTACTTTCAGTAGATTACCGTTGCGATCAACCCCAAGTGATTGTGTAGGGCATTTTACTTTCATTAGATTACCGTTGCGATCAACCCCAAGTGATTATGTAGGCAATTTTACTTTCAGTAGATTACCGTTGCGATCAACCCCAAGTGATTATGTAGACAATTTTACTTTCAGTAGATTACCGTTGCGATCAACCCCAAGTGATTATGTAGGCAATTTTACTTTCAGTAGATTACCGTTGCGATCAACCCCAAGTGATTATGTAGGCAATTTTACTTTCAGTAGATTACCGTTGCGATCAACTCCAGATGATTTTGTAGGGAATTTTACTTTCAGTAGATTACCGTTGCGATCAACGCCAGATGATTTTGTAGGGAATTTTACTTTCAGTAGATTACCGTTGCGATCAACGCCAAGTGATTATGTAGGGAATTTTACTTTCAGTTGTTTACCTTGGCTTTCTTAACGAGAATACAGTGCTTATGTCCAACCTAATGCCGGTGTAGGGATTGAACCTCCTACCACGCCATCAGCGCACTGGAAATTCCGTCCATACGATCTTCGACACACACAAAAACCACGAAAGAAATGTTCGCCTCGTTCAACCTGCTTCCTCGGCCTTGGTTACAGTTGAGGTGGTTTCGAAGTTAAAGAGGTGTGGCCAAACAAGAACACTACGCAGGAAACCAAAGAAGATTGATAAACCAACACAGCTTTGGTGTCGTGAGCCGCTACACGCTGCGGGATTTAGTGAAGAGAGTATCCGAGAACTTATGGACTGAATGGTTCGTTGTGCAGTGAGGATGATCTGTCGACTAACTAACTAACTGACATGGTTTCATAGTGCGGTTTAACCTGTTGATGGGTCTTTTCAGTTTGGACGTTTTCCTCCAGAAATTGAAGAGCTACCACTGTGACCCTTTCGGCCACGGTGACACATCGACGTTATATAGGACAAAGCAAATATAGAATAGAATAGGTATGTGTCACTGAACTGGACATGGTGTGAGTAACGGGAGGAATGCACGACCGAGTTGTATGTGAGCCTATGCAGTACCTGACAGCTGGGCTGGCCAATAAGCAATCACGTAATGTCAGTGGACGGAATGCACTCTGTGATTCAGGGTCGCGCCAGTCGACGGAAGCCCAGATGTGGTATTGCGTTATGAGAAGACCGTTAAGTGAAGAAACGGTCAATGATGTGTGGTCGATGTAATGAAAACCTCGCCCGGTGCTCATGTATTGGGATCTCCATCACGGTGGGGATTTTTTGTTGATTACTTGTCCTGTTCCCCCATGTCAACCCAGCCAACGATGGATTCCAGGAAATGTTCGCGAGAGAAAAGGCGGCCAACGTTATAGTCACTACAGTACTCGTCCAATGCACATTGATCTATATGAAAATATAAGTATACGCAATAGGAGTCAAATCGTGGAAAAGGTCTTCAACTCTCTACCTGTCTGTCTTTATGTCTCTCTCTCTCTCTCTCTCTCTCCCTCTCTCTCTCCCCCTCCCTGTCTCAATCTACCCCCCCCCTTTCTCAATCTACCCCCCCCCCTTCTCTCTCTCTCTCTCTCTCTCTCTCTCTCTCTCTCTCTCTCTCTCTCTCTCTCTCTCTCTCTGTGTTTTTTTGTCTCTGTGTGTTAGATCTTCATCTGTTTGTGAATGCTTTTACTACGAGGCAGTCGGGGTTCCTGGGTCCAGTGAGGTGTGTCCGAACTTAACCGGGCCAAGGGCATACTTCGTTTGGATGAAAAGCTCACCTCTTAAACGCGCGCACGCACGCACGCACGCACACACGCACGCACACAGTTTTCATTTATATTTTTTAAAGAAGGGGAGGGAGGCTACGATGACGTCGGTAATTAGTTGATATTGATGTTGCTAACCAAGGGCATGTTGAAACCAGTGTGATGTCGCTAACCAAGGACAGTTTGCTAGCCAGTATGATATTGCTAACCAGGGGTATGTTACTAACCAATGTTGTTAACCAGGGATTTTATTACAGACAAGAATATGTTGCTAGTCAGGAATGATTGCTAGCCAGTCATATGTTAAAAACAATTGTATGTTGCTAACCAGCGTGATGTTGCTAACCAGCGTGATGTTGCTAACCAGCGTGATGTTGCTAACCAGGGATGTGTTACTAGCCACGGATATATTAACTCATCATCATCATCATCATCCTCATCTTCCACTTCTGCCGTCAAGCGTCGTGTGGAGGAATAATTTGCGTTCCAGCGCCCGGTGGGCGGCACTGGATAGTGTCATTCCGTGTGATTGTACAATGTCTTTGATGTCGTCAATCCATTTTCTTTTTGGACGTCCTCTTGGTCTCGTCGCAGATGAGCTTAGATGTAAGGCCAGTGATGGTAGTTGTTGGTGTTGCATTCTAACGACTTGGCCAAACCACTTGATCTTCCGTCTTTCAATAAATGTGGCACAAGGTGTTGATCCCACTGTCTGTCTGATAACAGCATTTCTTACTCGGTCTCGGATTGTTAGGTTAACTATGTTAGATATGTTAACTAATTAGGGATAATTTGACTAACCAATGTTTGCTAGCCAGTGAAATGTTGACTAACCAAGGTTATGTTTGCTAACCAGAGAAATTTTGACTTACTAGGAGGGGGCTGCGTGGTCTGGATGTATGGTGTCCGCCTCGAGTGCTGGAGGTCTCCGGTTCAAGCCCTGGTGAGGGCCGGGATTTTTTCACGTGGACTTCTAGTAATAAAATTTCCCCTGGTCTCTGGGTAGTGAGATCGGACGCCCGTGTGTATTGTTGCGCACGTAAAAAATCCTTTGGCAGTTGGAAATCGAAAAAGAGTAGCCTAACGGCGCTGCCCGGGCAAAATTTCGAGTTTAAAATCTACCCAAAGTATTTCAGGATGCTCGCCGGTGCTACGGAGTTCGTGCACTGAGCTGAGTTTCTCCAGACTCAGATTTTAGTTAGGAGGAGAACGGAGCACTTATAGGTTACACCCGTAAGCCGTGATGTTGATCCATCGACTAAACTAAACTAAACTATTTTGACTTACTAGGGATGTATTACAAACAATTGTATGCTGCTAGCGAAGGATGTGTTGCTAAACAAGGATTTGATGCTAACTAGGCTTTGCGGGCTGTTAGTTTGCCGAGACTCCTGTCTGTTCCACTTTTCACATGGGATATTAATGGGCATTTTGTGTGATATTCACTGGCACAGGAACGGAGCATAATGGGGAGACCCTTTACCTTGAAGTTGGAACCGCGACTAGATACCGTGATGCTAACCAGGGATATGATGTTTTGTCTGGCATATTTCTCCATGTGTACAGCTGAGGTGAATATCGTATTATGTGAAAAACCTGAAATGAAGTCCTTCTGTTTACATAGTAACGGCTGGAATCGACTAATATATAATGCTTGTCTTGGGCATCTGCTTTTGTAGCCTATATGTAGAAAAACGAGTACATCTTGTGCTTTGTCGTCTGCAGTGAAGGTTAGTAACCACAACGACGGTCTTCCTGAACAACCTGTATTTCGTGTTCAGTTGAGAGTTTAAATAATGCGTCCGCCCTATTCGTTACTTAGCTTTTGGGACGAAACCTCATCCCACAGAACCGACTGGACTGTAAGTATCGCTCGTGTCTCGTGCGAAGTATTGGAAACGCCGATTGTTGTGTGATCTCATAATCTGTTAAAGTTATTAAGTATAAGAAGCAATATCTAGATCACCGTGGCATTATTCGCTAGCTCTAAATTTCTGTTGCGGAAGGGTGCAAGGTTCCATTCCATGCCTCGATCCGTTGGACTTCACCGGTGATTTCTCATTCAGAAAACAATGGCAAACCGCTGAACATAAAAATTGCCTGGTAAATCAACCCGGGATTGGAGTTGATCGCAACGCCCTGGAAAGCTCATCAACATTTGTAAAAAGCAACATAGCCAATTGTTGTTTGTGCACGCGGGCAACAGCAGTTGGTTTCCGGTGCGAATGTCTTCTTGGCCATTTTCCTTTGTAGAGACGCCACGTGCACACAAGATTGGCCTCGTGTGCCAGCTTACTTCGGCGTGAGCAGAGTTGTTTGTAGAGTAAATACCTCGGCGTTCTAGAATGTTCTTTTAAATATGCTCCATGTAGTTCAGCTCAGGACAGAATGTGCCAGGTTTCCCCCAACCACTGCAGTTTAACAAACAGATGAGAGATGAAATAGAAAATGTGCCTTAACGATTGGCACTGTGCTGTTAATGTTGGGCATCTGGTATTCTGCAGTTGTTCAATGGGGCTCTGTGACGCGGCTATTGCGTTGATACACAGGTTGTGTTAAACAAGCTGAGATTTAAAAACAAAGAAAAAAAAATTAAAACAGCACCATTCGATGGTTCTTAATAATACACCCAGATTAAACCGTTGGTTGGAACAGTATAATTCAGTAGTTCCTAATATATGCGCGCGTGCGTACGCACGCACGCACACACAGGATTAGATATTTGGTTGTTGGGTGAAATAGTACCATTCAGTGGTGCATAATATATGCGCGTGCACGCGCGCGCGGGCACACACACACACCAGATTAAACTCGTGGTTGTTGGTTAAGACAGTACCATTCAGTAGTTCCTAATATTCCCTCCGTGGCGAAGGGGTTTCGGACGCAGTTCGTAATCCCGCATACCGCGTTCGAAACACAGCCGTGTTGTTTATTTTATAAAATTGTATGGTTGCCGGCCGTTCAAAAAGCAATGGCAAACTACTGAACGTAAACGTGCCCAGGAATCACGAGCAACCAAAAAATGCTGGGGTTGATTGCTATGTCCATAAAGGATATGCAACAAAAAGAATATTTGCGCGTGAAAACACACACGCGCGTACGCACGCACGCACGCACGCACGCACGCAACAGAGTAAACACTTGATTGTTGGTTAAACAGTACCATTCAATTGTTCCTAATATATGCGCGCGCACGCACACATACACAGACACATACCAGATTAAGCACTTGGTTGGTGGTTGAAACAGTACCATTCAGTAACACAGACAAGGCATCTGTCTTGTGGTGCTCTCTGGATAATAGGATTTTTAAGGTTAACCTCCCAAGCCTCACAATAAATGGTAAAAATGTGAATAGAAAAAGCAGACTGAAGTACCTCGGGATCACTTGTGATAGAAGCCTGTCCTTTAGTGATTGAAGTGGTGGTTAAAAAGTGTCAGAAGGGGCTCAATGCACTGAAGAGTATGGCAGCAAGGGACATGGAGTAGAAAATGTTATTCACATTTTTTCAGCACTTGATCATTTCAGTTGTAGAGTATGGCCTGCGAATGCTCACTGTCTCAAAGAGTCATCTAGTGAAACTAGAGCGCATACAGAATGAAGCCATGGGGTGTTTCTCCCCCTGTTTACAGGGAACACCCCAATAGTGTGCATGTGATACATTCTGACTCTGCCGACCATTGCAGACAGACTCAAGGTGTTGCAGGCAAGGTCATACCTCAAGGTAGATGCGGACAAAGAACACCTCTTGCATGATTCCCTGGATGCAGTCAAGGGCCAGGGGCTGTTAAGAGGAAGATTGTTGATGGCGCAGGCAGAAGATACAATCAGAGAAGAGTGCACACTTCAGATGATTGACAGAGGAAAGGAGTGGATCAGAGTGCCGAATAGAATTCAGACTTGTGTGGGGTTATAAATATTATAATCACACTAGGCCGTGAGTGTAGGGAGTGGCCAGCAGGCGCTACGGAAGTAGAAATTCAGTAATTAATTCATGACTCTCGTCACGGCGATGATATTATCTATACCGATGACTGTGTTAAGAGTCAAAAAAGTCTCTGGGGATTCATAGCAACAGCAAATGACCAATGTTTATCAAATCAAATCAAATCAAATCAACTTTATTAGGGTCACAAATTGGGCGCGCAGGCCCGTCTTACATTCGGCCCTTCCAATCACTCGTCTTTCGTTCATCAAGAGCATTATACATTTACATAGGAAGAAAAATAAACATTGTGAAATGAATGTTGTAAACATAAACAAGGCTAAACATGGAGAAAAATGTGTACATAAAAAGTATGTGACGTAAAAGTAGTGATGCCAGCGCGTCCCACACACACACACACACACCACACACACTCTCTCTCTCTCTCTCTCTCTCTCTCTCATTCACTCACACACACACACACACTCTCACTCATTCACTCTCCCGCTCACTCATTCACTCTCACGCTCACTTATTCACTCTCACGCTCACTCATTCTGTCTCTCATTCACACTCACTCACTCAAACTACAGTAATGAACATAAGTTTAGATTATACATGATAAAATCAAATGGTATTTAACTTATAATATGACAGATGAGAATACACAAACATATGGATTCGCGTGTTACATAACATGCGTGTTACATGACATGCATCTGCTCAGCTCTCTCTCTCACTCTCTCTCTCTCTCTCTCTCTCTGTATTCTTTCATATACACACACTCACACGCATGCGTACGCTCACACACACACACACACACTCTCTCTCTTTCTCTCTCATTCACTCTCACTAATTCACTCTCCCGCTCACTCATTCACTCTCACGCTCACTCATTCACTCTCACGCTCACTCATTCGCTCTCACGCTCGCTCATTCACTCTCCCGCTCACTCATTCACTCTCCCGCTCACTCATTCACTCTCACGCTCAATCATTCACTCTCACGCTCACTCATTCTCTCCCGCTCACTCATTCATTCTCCCGCTCACTCATTTACTCTCCCGCTCACTCATTCACTCTCCCGCTCACTCATTCACTCTCACTCATTCTGTCTCTCCCGCTCACTCATTCACTCTCCCGCTCACTCATTCACTCTCCCGCTCACTCATTCACTCTCACTCATTCACTCTCACGCTCACTCATTCACTGTCTCGCTCAATCATTCACTCTGCCGCTCACTCATTCACTCTCACGCTCACTCATTCACTCTCACTCATTTACTCTCACGCTCACTCATTCACTCTCACGCTCAATCATTCACTCTCCCGCTCACTGATTCACTCTCACGCTCTCTGATTCACTCTCACGCTCACTCATTCCTTCTCACGCTCACTCATTCACTCTCACTCATTCACTCTCACGCTCACTCATTCACTCTCACGCTCACTCATTCACTCTAAAATTCACTCTAAAGTTTAGTAAAGGAGAGTTTGGCATATGACACCACACAACCTCAAATCTGAGAATGGAGGTGGAGGCGCAGCTTTCCGCTGGCTGGAGAACAAACTGTATAGGCATGTTGTGGTTGTAACTGATTCACAAAGTGTGCTGGCAAAGGTGAATGCTGGGATGCTTCGTGCAGAATGGCGTGCATCGATTCAGAGGTAACAGGTTGTGAGTACTCGCTGGATCTTTTCTCCAGGACACTCTGATCATCAGGCAGACAGAATGGTTGGTGCCGCATCACGATTTCATCCAGATTTTATTGCATATCTAAAAGTTAGTTATACCGCCTCTGTTTTGCCTACAGTTATTTGACACTTATACATATATAATGTATTTTAAACATAACTGCAAAGCCTCTTTTTTAAGTGCCTTAAGGTGCCTGTAGATTATGGTGCTAAACCCATTTTTTTAATTGACCATTCGGCAGTCGGCTAATGATGTGGTCAGTATCGCACCGGCCATCTTCACTCCTCCGAGATATTTCCTGGTACACGTGTTAGGCTAGGTCAACCTGTAGCCACATATATAATGAATTGAGATTGTTTTACACGTCTAACCATGTGTTATTTTTGTCTCTCTTCTGACAGAGCCTTATCAAAGTGTTCCTGCGTGACCCTTTGACCTCTAATCTGGTTGATGAGAACTCACACTCCGTCCCCACGAGTCGGTTTATCAGGTAGGTTCCGGTTTATCAGATAGGTTCCGTCTTTGGTTTTTTTTTTTTTTAAATCGCCTGGATTCCTTGTGCCCACCAGGGAACTATTGAAGGCAACCAACAGAAGGGCACACATATGAAACCATTGACTGATAACATTAAAAATGGGATAATATAGTTCAGTGGCGATCATCACGAAACCAGGCTTGTTCCCTATAGGGAACTATTGAAGGCAACCAACAGAAGGGCACACACATATGAAACCCTTGACTGATAACATGTAAGAATGGGATAAAATAGTTCAGTGGCCATCATCATGAACCCAGGCTTGTTCCCTACAGGGAACTATTGAAGGCAGCCAACAGAAAGGCACACATATGAAACCCTTGACTTATAGAATGGGATAGTCTAGTTCAGTGGCCATCATCACGAAGCCAGACTTTGCAAGTTTCTATGAACTCATGCAGTTTGACGCCCAGTGTGTCTTCAAAGATGAGTCTGCACTGTTGTACTGGTCACCCTCTGTCTATTGATTCAGTAATCATGATTTCTGTTCTTTCTGAGCCATAAAGGCATTTAATATGACCCAAGTGTTTCCGTATCCGTGCAGTTTTCTTCTAGATGCGTGTATTTTAAAAATATTTAAATTGTTTAAAACTCAATTTTCCTCTTCGGTGATTGTATTATGGTTCGTGATTCCCATTCGCATGTTGCCACAGGAACGTTGCATGTTACCAAAATAGATATCCTTCTCTCAGGGCTGCTCGTATTTCTTTAGTCTATCAGACTCTACTAAATATTTAGTACAATCAACCAGCTGAGCGTCCATATTAGCTTAAATAGCTTCTGCTGGGATACCATCTGGACAGCAGCTTTCCTATCCTTGCGGAGTTTGATAGCTTTTCTAATTTATTCTTTAGAAACTATGCATTTGCACACTGTAAT
The DNA here is from genome assembly GCA_963921405.1 of Cepaea hortensis. Lineage (NCBI taxonomy): Eukaryota > Metazoa > Mollusca > Gastropoda > Stylommatophora > Helicidae > Cepaea > Cepaea hortensis. The sequence continues at coordinate 141,785,940 of OY992879.1, read as the reverse complement.
TCGAATCTGCTGCATCCAGTTGACGACAGCGCCTCGCTGGAAGTTTACAGCCGTGCTCAAGCTAGAAGCCCCAGTCCCGTTTGCTTGGTGGTTGTGTTGAAGATCATGGGCAGTGGAGTATATTAAGTACAAAAGAAATCACCATTGCACTCACAGATGGGTTTGGGAGTTAGATTACTTAGTTGTGTATCCTGCTCCTGTATGCTTAGCTGGTAGGGCTCCCATTAGGGATGGGTTGGTCGCGGCTGCAGAATGGATGCGCACTTCAGTGCCAGCGAAGCGTGAGCGATAAAACGCTAGAGATCAAGATAAAAACAGCCAGGAGTTCCTAGCTGGAGCATTTCAGTTTAGCAACACTTGGAGAAAGAAAATTATGTTAATGAGGAAATATTGCAGGTAGTGAACAATTTCAAATATATTGGGTCATTGTGAGATTTTTTGTGGGTTTATAGAGAATTACAGAAGTTCCAATGAGTGAAGTTCTATAAAGTATATCTCTCTATAAAAGATACAGGTTAGTAACAGCAAGTGTTGTCTAGAGGTATTGATATTTATTCTCGCATAACCCTTGTAGAGAAACCATTCAGTATTTTGGCTCATCGAGTACCCCCACTGTGAGAAATTAGACCTAAGTTAAGTTCTACACAGAATTATTTTTTGATGATTTCTCTTCTAGGCCATATTTAGAGATCTTGGCAGTTAGCCACAGTAACCAATGAAAGCAGTTCTCTCATCTTCCAGCTGACTGTGCTCTGGTCGCCAACCTCATGTTTGATCTCTTTAATATTATTTCAAGTGACACAAGACACTTGGACAAATGATCACATTGACAATTGTACCATTGTAGTGAACATAACAACAACTGTATTTTACCCTGGTTGAACAAGACAACATGAGAAGATCTTGACAACAGTTGGACAAACATTCACAAAGAATGATCACACCAACAGGTTAGACAAGTCATACATCATGAAAGATACTTGACAACAACCACACAGACTTTCACAATCTCTGTAACCAACCACAACAGTAGAGTAACAGTCACCATGAAGATGTTTGACACCAGTTGGACATTTCATTCTCAACAATGTACAAGACAATCACAGAGACATGTATCTCAAAAACTGTTCTCTTACTACTAATACTTTATTAATGTCTGATGAGGTCAAGTGAAGACTCAGGCTTCATATTCTGCCAACAATTTACATCTCAAATATGTTTATTTGCAAATTATAGTGACATTATCTATGAAAACCCAAACACCTCACTCAATATCCCCACAGAAACATCAATCTAAAACAAACTCTCCTCCTTCACATCTCTACTACATCAAGATATCCTACACCACAACACTTTAATCATGCTATCACTTTTCCAACCATCAAATGAGGAAAACACATGATAAACCTATAGCCGGGCACAAGTGTAGGGAGACACTGCTATACTGATCCGTGTACCGTCTTTTAGCACCAATGAAAGTGTTGGGAATGTCTCAGGTTTCAGTTTCCCCATAATGTTTTTCAGTTCAGGCTATTCCCCACTTTGACTAGTCCGAAGCAAGTGACAACATGTCCTTCCGAAGGGTGAGTAGACTGTTCGCAAAGTTGATAATTTGGGATTAGTTTTACTTTTCCAGCAGAGGAAGATCTAAAAACTATTATGTCCCATCATTCTTCTCTGCCAGTCTATCTCCCACAAACAGGTTCTGATGTAATTAAATCACCACACTTAATTATCACTAATCCATTTTGAGAATTTGCTCTATTTATTATACTTCTTCTCCATTAGCCTTTCAGCCAATATTAAGCTGGAATACTCCTCAAGATATGGTTTTGAGGAGAGGTATGGTAATCTCCAGGTACACATTGATGTCCACTCTTAGCCAGTAGTGACATGCTGAAGACCAGGTGATCTCTCCTCCCAAGGTTTCTTCTTGAATTTCTCTTGAAGATATAGCCTGGAACATTTACAAAGAATGGAGAGTATCCCTGTCTTAGGCCTTTAATCAAGACTTTTCTTCAGTGCCATCTGTATAGGCCAGAATTAGTGGATTCAGGCTGACCATTTGCAACCTGTTGTTCATGTGGTACTTTATGGAGTCATGACCTTTCAGCTGGAGTTGAAGACTAGAGCTCAGGACTTTCCCTGGAGTTGTCCTGGTAATTGAAAGGCCTCCCCCATCTTCCTCATTCTCTGTTAATAAACAAAGGCACAACATGTGTTTTACATCTATTGAACCATTGTCACAGTTATACAGTACTATCACAGATTCAGAGGGGAATGGGAGGGGAAAGGGGAGTGTTGATATTCGAACACCCGCCTCTCACTGATGATGAAGTGCAATTTTATTTGGGGGTTTGGGGTGATATCCTTTCTCCAGGTTCATCCCCCAAACCGTGAAGTCATAGCACATACTCCTAATCAGAGGCAGCTTCACACAATTATCTTGTAAATTCTCACAATGAGTATATCACAGGGACCGGTGTACCATGAGAACAGACAGTGTGATTAAGCACCAAGAAGTAGGCATTGTATGGCAGAAATCATGCACTAGAAATGCTTTCACATGTGGAATACACATAATGAAAGAAAACATGAATTTTCCCTGACAAATAGCATGAGCCTTCCCATGTATTCATCTGACAGACACTAGGTTAATTTCTACAGTGCAATGCAGTCCTGCAAACATGGATATAATAAGTGTCTTTACTTTTACAAATATGAGAAGTTAATTATATAATTACCATCTCATTCACTCAAACATTCTCAGCCATAAGGGAGAAATTACATGCAGTATATAGCATCACACATTCTGAAACATAACTGCCAAAGGTAACTCTCAAGAGCGATGTACAGTTTGGTTAAGAATGGTCATGATAGGCACTCAACGAATGTTCAGAGCGCACAAAGGTTTTGCAATATGCATTGAGCGTGGTTTACAGTCATAAGCATATGCAAATCATCAAATCAGACAGACAATAGACATGGTAAGAATGTTTCACTGCGGTAGACATGACAGGTTTTGAGCAGCAGTTTTAGAGTCACTGTACAACGAATTCCTGTCTTCTTTTTACATTTTCTCAAGAAAATACTCGGCCATTCGTCTCTCTCTCTCTCTCTCTCTCTCTCTCTCTCTCTCTCACTTCATCAGGTTTACACATAACATATTAAATGATTTAGGTACCTGATGTGCAGATGACCACATCTTAAAGAATGCTTTTGGGCAAATTTTACCACTGCATCTTGAACACGTCCTTACGGGATGGAATCAAGGCTTCGACTGGCGGGCTAATTATGTATTAAGGAGCGTTACCAGCCCAAGGGTTACCCAATCAAATTGAGTCCCCACCATTCATCTACCCTCTCTCGATCTAGAATCTACGATTCTATTTTTAGTTAGGGTATCACGACGGCTTACGTGGTTAACTACTGAGTATTCATCATCATCATCATCATCATCTTCCACTTCTGCCGTCAAGCGTCGTGGGGAGGAATAATTTGCGTTCCAGCGCCCGGTGGACGGCACTGGATAGTGTCATTCCGTGAGGTTGTACAATGTCTCTGATGTCGTCAATCCATTTTCTTCTTGGACGTCCTCGTGGTCTCGTCGCAGATGATCTTTGATGTAAGGCCAGTGATGGTAGTTGTTGATGTTGCATTCTAATGACATGGCCAAACCACTTGATCTTCTGTCTGTCAATAAATGTGGCACAAGGTGTTGATCCCACAGTCTGTCTGATAGTAGCATTTCTTACTCGGTCTCGGATTGTTAAGTTGGCAGCTCTCCTCAGGCATCTCATTTCGCAGGTGTTGATTTTGCGAAGGTGTAATTTGGATAAAGTCCAGGTTTGAGATTGGTAGCATAGGGTTGGTGTGAATATGCTGTTTATTATCTGTCGTTTTGCGGACATGGGTATGTTTGGATGTTTCAGTAAGGGTGATAGTTGATATGTAAGTGCACTAGCTTTTTGACATCTGATGTCAATTTCTCTGTCCAATCTGCCATCTTCTGTGATCATACTTCCAAGGTATTTGAATTCTTTAACTTGTTTCAGAGGTGTGTTATTTATCTGTATATTTAGTGGGCCTGGCGATCTGCTAACTTGCATTACTTCGGTTTTGGCTGTGTTTATACTCATATTGTATCTGCTGCAGGTTGAACTCAGATTAGTAATATGATTTTGTAGTCTGCCCTCATCGCTGTAAAACAGGCACTGATCATCTGCAAATAGAAGTTCATTTATTCCCTGTGGGTCAGTTGTTTCATCTGGAGTAAAGAGTTCTAAATTTTCTGAATCTGGTCAATACTGAGTATTGAGAAATGTAAATGGACTGGGGATGCGAACGTCTGAAGACATCATGCTACAATCATTAATTACCAACAATGGTGACACAATGACGGAAATTAAAAGAGGAATATCTTTAGCTCTTTAAAAACTATAACAACGGAATAAATTGTAGAGGGGAACAGATAGAACTAAAAACAAATAGATTTTTAAGATCATGCATCTTTCCCATCGCAACATACGCCTGTGAGACCTAGACACTTATTAAAACAAGTTGAACAGTGCATATATGCCTTTGAATATAAATGTTATAGACGAGTTCTAAGAATATCTTGGGTACAGAAAAGAACAAATGAATCCATACGACAAGAACTGAATATTGAAGAAATGTTGGCTACTAAAGACTATAAAACAAAGAAAATTGAAATATGTTAGTCATTTGATACGTCTAGGAAGTTTAGAAGGTACAATCGTGGAGGGGTATATGCCCGGGAAGAGAGGAAGAGGAAGGCCAAAGAGAAGATGGGTGCAGGATGTGGCAGATGATCTCCAGATGGGTGTATCGGACGCGGGGCATCTTGCTTATGACCGAGAACTTTTCCGGACGGTTGTTATGTGAGCGAGGTTCTTTTATGGACATGCTGCTGAATGAATGAATGCATTAGTTTAGGAGGATTAGATCTAAATTAACATCCCCCTCACCCACACACATACCTTGTTGTTCTCCGCCGTCCTATACCGTAAGATACTACAGGCAGTAATGACAGTGACAGATCTGAATACCCCAGGGCAGATAGCTACTATATAAGAGGGTTTTCTTAATAACTCTATCATCTGTGGCGAAGAAGTTACAAATACAATTCGTAATCTCGCACACCGCGTTCGAAACACAGCCGCGGGTGATTTGGAAGCAGACTGCTTTGTGTTGGTTCCCATACAAAGGTATGAGTGCCGATCGTTCAGAAAGCAATGTAAACTACTGAATGTAGATTTGCCAAGAAATCACAAACAGTCAACAGACGGTGAGGATGATTGCCACGTCCTGTAAAGAATATTCAGCTAAATAATTCCATATGTGACCCTTACACCCTGAGGCAGAAGTGGCGTGACAAAGTTCATAGTTTTACCACTTTTGTTATACATATTCTGACACCGCGCATGGTAAATGAATGATTGAGTTCATTGGCTCTATTGATTTATTTGGGCGACAAGGCTGGTGTCGTGAAAGGTCTCTGGGGTCGAATGGAAAATGCAGCAAAACAAACGGAGGACCCACATCCGTTTCAACGGGGGGTGATTGTGGGTACCGGGCGGCATTCCGCGCGTAGAGGAGAAAGCAGGCGGGTGTTCAATCAGGCTGCCATTGGTGCTTTTAGCTTAGGAACTCTTCGCTTCCTTCTCAAGTAAGGGCAGAGTACGTGAAGTAATGTCCCGAGTGCAGTAATGTTGCTTCTTGATTTCATATTCATATCGGGTTTATCGACTGTCTTCGTGGCACTTGGAACTATTGGGTGGTGATGTGTCACAATGAACAGTCGAGCAATGGACCAGGCTTATATGCTGACCGCCCCAGGGACTCAGGACAAGAATATGATTCAAGTGATGGATGTGATTCTGTAACTGTGACCAGACAACGTCAAGTCAAATGGGGGGTCAAGCTTGACCAGAGCGCCATGCGGGAGGCCAAAGTAGAATAGTCACCCAGCACAGAAATGATGTCAGCCGCTACACGCTGAGGG